>RDPX01000136.1:749366-762959 GCA_003991215.1 Morbakka virulenta | reverse complement strand
TAGTATTATTCTTTTGATTGTTTTTGTTATTATTGTTAGTAGTATTAGTAGTATTAGTATTAGTAGTATTAGTAGTAGTAGTAGTAGTAGTAGTAGTAGTAGTAGTAGTAGTAGTAGTAGTAGTAGTAGTAGTAGTAGTAGTAGTAGTAGCATCATCATCATCGATACTCTATTGTAAGGTATTAAGCATGTAGGCATATTAGACGTTAAGAACTGTGTCAACAAGTCCGAGTTTAAGAGAATTTTGAATGATAAAACAAAGGAACCTTGGAGAGAAAACAAGTGCATGGTAATTTACCAGGCACCATTAATGACAAGGCATCTTGGAAATGGCTCAGTAAGGGAGATTTAAAAAGCCCGACTGAGGAATTGATATGTGGGGCATGGGCGCAAGCCATTAGAACTAATTATGTAAAGCGTTACATTGATAAAACTGCAGATTCAATGAAATGTAGATTATGTTGTCAGACAGGGGAAACAATAAGCTTTGTCATTTGCGAATGTTCCACATTAGCGCAAAAAGAATATAGAAGAAGACACGACAAAGTTGCAGACGGTCCACCGGAAGCTATGTAAGAAATTTCAATTAGAAAAATCTGAGAATTGGTATGATCAAAAACTTGAGATTGTAGTTTAAAATGTTGATCATAAGATTCTATGGGATATGATGATTCAATGCGATGATGAGATTAGGGAGAGGAAATCGGTCAAAGTCATCATTGATAAAAGGGAAAGGTCTGCAATAATTATTGACACAACGGTACCTGGGCATAAAAGGATAGCTGAAACAGAACGATTTAAGATTAAAAAATATCAAGTTCTCAAACTAGAAATTAAGCGACTTCAGAATCTGAGCAAAGCTGTGTTGATACCAATTGTTGTTGGTGCACTGGGTAGTGTTTCAAATATATTTTCAAATGTTATAAAGGATATTGGAATCGAGCTAGAGCCATATTCTGTTCAAAAAACTGCTATGTAAGGGCCAGCTGGAATAACAAGAGAAGTATTACCATACTAAAATGTGAGGGCAACTGTAAGAAACCTTTGGTTATTGGCAATTACCAGCTTCCTTACCACATGTAAGGTTAAAAGCAGAGGCATAACATCTGCCTCTGCATTTAGCTACAAGTGTAATTATAATAATAATGATTCACTCAACTAACATACCAAAATACAACAAACAAACCGATCAACAAATACACAGTTAAACAGAAATCCTATCCACAGTCCCACAATCATGCAAACAAACTAACTAACAAACAGAAAAATGACACCAAATCCTTGACATACATAAAAAAAATGAGGGCATAAAACTTACCTGTCTTGCTGACCTTCTTGTTCGACTGACATTGTTAACAATGTCGCTTATCATATCCCAGTTTGGAAGTTTATTGTGTAAACTGTCTGATGCCAAATCCAGTGGAAGCTCTGACAAACAATTCACTGCCTGGATAGAAGTAGAAGTGAACAAGCATCATATATTTGCAAATATTCTTATAAATCGCTTCAAGTGAATATTCTATATTTTAATGGCAGCATTAACCTATGCATGCCAGTGCATTCAGATTCACAACTAAGAAAACAACCGTAGGTAGGGCTTTGAAAGGCAACGGTTTAGCAACTTTCAAGCCAAATATTTAAATCATTTATTGCTTCTTTTTTATGAACTGGAAAATACCTGTATTTTCCAGTTCATATTTACATATTCTATCGAAGGCATAAGTCAGTTAATATTGAAACACGTAAAATAATACGATACAACGAATATATAACTGAGGTCAGTATCAGTAACACAAATGTAGTTCAATTAGTCCCTATTTACATGCGGTCAACGAGTATAACTAACTAGGATTGCTTACTTGAGTAATCTATCAACAAAAATAAAATCTTCTCAGTCTGTCTGCTTATACCAATAGGAAATCCAAGTTTTACGTGTGGCTTTCCAGCAACATAAAAAACTTTAAAAAAAACAAACAAAAAAGGCAAAAACGAAAAGGAACCCCTTGGCTCTTTACTTTGAGAAAATTCAGA
Source organism: Morbakka virulenta (assembly GCA_003991215.1). Lineage (NCBI taxonomy): Eukaryota > Metazoa > Cnidaria > Cubozoa > Carybdeida > Carukiidae > Morbakka > Morbakka virulenta. The sequence continues at coordinate 760,928 of RDPX01000136.1, read as the reverse complement.
AAACAGAGAAAAATATATGGTCCTGTTCATGTTTAAGGATTATTTCAAAGAAAATAGAAATGGGAAAAAAGAAAAAAAATCAACAAAGCTCTGAGAAACAAATGTTTTTCAACTTATAAGTGTAAGTTACTTATAAATAGTGTTCGTTCTTAATGTTTTTACTTATATTCCATAGTCTTCTTGACAATTTAGGGATGATGTTGTTAAACTTACTTGGAATAGTGCCCAGTCTTCACTTACAAGCCACTCCGGACCATTCTAAAAATATGAAAACGTCGTGTACCTATCAGTGAAAATTCTAAAAAATTGGCATATCACAAAATCAAAATAAGACAGAGACAGTCTGACAGGCAAAAACAGAGCAACAGAAAAAATTACTACTGAAAGACGGCTAGCTACCTTTCAGATAAAAAAGGAGTGTACTTTATATAAACTCAACCACCAACGTTTTGATAGTAAACTAAACGTTTTCAATAATGGAGTATCAGAGGAGGTGGTGCACTTCGATTGACAAGAAAGTAATGTAGCACCACAATATTGTCCTCCTATGTGTTATCAGTCTTACCTCAATATTACAGGTACATACCATGACTTTTCAAAGTGGATTTTTAAAAAATCTGATCCATGTAGTTTCCGCTGGCAAACGTAGAAGCTGCAGCCTACAACCAACATGTGCAAATCATGTGCCAAGGTGGGGAAAGGTTTGGGCTAAGAAACAAGCCTGGGGCTATTGTCAAAGCAGATTGCGTTCAGTAACCACAAACAACTGACGGCGTTAATACAGAATTAAACGCCAGATGTTTTGAACCGGATCTGGGATGGCCAGGCATAAGACATGTGCTGTCTAAGCGTGACAGTGTAAAGTAATGGGTGACGCTAAAAACGTATCAGGCATAACAGAAAGTATGCGGCCATGGCTGCTCGCATTGGATTCTGAAGAAAACTCACAGGTCGGTGAAATGGGGTTGGTCAACCAAAGTCAGTGTGGTCATAGCATATAGCTACAAAAACTCGTACCTGAGAAGAATCAACCTTTGGTGTCGCTGTTGGTTGTGTTGAAGGGGCAGTCATTCCTTTTTGCTTCAGCTTGGATTTCTTTAACTTTGCCTTGTTGAGAAGCTCCAATGCCTTCTTATCAAAAAGTGACTTTGGTTTCATAACACGTGCTCTGAAACAAGATAAAGTACAGTTCACTCTTATGTTAAAACATCGTAATGAGCAAATGACGCAATGGTTTGAAGTATCTGAAGAGAAAATATGCATGCCCCCAACCAGCTTACTTTCCCTTCTTTTTCAGATAAAAAAATATTGGTAAAACACAGGTTATCGGATTACGTGTAAAAAAAATAGACCAAAAGGAAAAATGAATTATGGGGTGGGTATATGATAACGGTACAGGAAAAAGTAAAATGCCACTAATGCGTAACTAGTAAAAAAAAATTGTATGTCAATATGAAGATAATGGACAAAATAGGTAACAAAGCCACAGAAAAAACAATTCTTGGAAAACAATCGGACAGAAAAAGTAACGAAAATCTCGGCAATGAAAGAAAACTGAAAACATCAAAAAATTAGAACTCCATCTACTCCATCCAAATAATTAATGCCAATGAGATATTTGAAAATTCACTTCCACATTCTAAATATATGTGTGAAGTTTTGTTCAAAATTAACGTTCTTATTCCGAATGGGGTACAAAAACATTAAACAAAAAGCATCACTGTCTAAGAGTTGTTACTAAAAATAGTACCTTTTTTTCTTAAAAACACCCAAATAGTGGGCTTTCTCTTTTCCACTTTTTACCGTAAAGGGATCAACTCCGTTTTTCCTGAAAAATTAATATTAGATTAGCCCACTTCATACAACCGTCAAAACAATAAGAACAAATATTTAACATTACACTCATTCTTTAATTTAGTCATTATCAAAAACTTCGCACGGGGTTCAAGATGTAGGTCATTTCCTCTTATTTATACACAACGTCAAAGCGGTGGGTGATTGAAGCCAAGAATTGATAAAGTAGCATGTGGTCATACATTAAACGACATCGATCGCGCATTGTCTAAATGGATCTGGTGATAATGATAGGTTTAAAGCCAAGAAAACAAAATAACATTGTAAGAACTCGTTTCTATAACGATGGATGAAACATGTAACCCAGTACCCAGCTATCTGTACATCGGAATCTCTCCAAGAACTACAGAGATTTTTAAAAATGTAAAATGCAAAAACTTCTCTTAATCACAGTAATCCATTTGAAAATGCACGACTATGGACTATTAATCCACATAAAAATCAGAGATATATAATTATCGACAAGAACATTCTATTCACGTTAAACACCAGGTAGCACACAACTTTTATTTAATTCTGTTAACGAAAATGTTTCATTCATGGATATTACTATATAAAACTTATTTAATTTATAAATAATTCTATTTCATTATTATCGTAATAAAACACTTGCAACCGTCAATCATTAAAACAACGTACACACTAAAAAAAACAAACCTCCACTTGCTAATAAATCCATGTTTTTAAAGTGCATTGCTCTAATCATACAGTAATTTGATGAGCTTTATAATTCATTTTTCACTAATACACGGATGCATGTATTTCTGGATAAATAAGCAGTATCGTTTTGGATACTGGCGGCCAAGAATTGGATGCAGCTAATGAAGTGAGTGCTTGGGTAATACGATGCCAAAGCTTCTTTATTTTTAAAGCAATGCAATTTCCCCAGATTATCATTACTGGGATACGTAATGCTGACTACAAAATCATACAAGTTTGCAAGTAACGGAAAAAAGGAAATGACCAATTAACAAAGTACTGTATCGTCAGTTGCGTACAGGTATGTTCTTTCATGAATTGCTCTTATGAAGTGGCAATATGGACGGATCTTACTCTTTTTCAGACCTTCAAAAAACACATACCCAAGCAAACAAACACCACTATAAACGCTCAAGCACAATGTTTGATTTCTGTCCTGTACCATCAACATAACAGCCTCGTTCGCGTAAAATCTCGCTGAAGTAAAGCAGACAAGTAAAACATGGAAACGAATTAACATCACTATTAATGATCATTTAAAGCGGCCAAAGAAGTTTAAAAGTGTAATTTTCATGTCATTGACTTTCTCTCTTTCCCTTACATATGTAACGTGCATGTTGATAAAACGCACGTTATCAAACTGCGAAATAAAAAGTCTACGTGTTTTTGATTAAATTCAAAAAAGGCGATGTACGAAACAAAAATCGCTTTGCTGACTACGTATAAAATTCTCATTTCTGGGGAAGCCACGTACTTTAAAAAGTGTGTTGGAGGCATCTGATACTCGGGAATGGTGTTAACTTCATACAGAAATCCTAGTGTCGGGTCTGAATAAACTTCTTCGTCACTCCCCTGGGGAGGAGTGGGGGGTGTCCATACCTAGAATAAACAAAAGTAACTAAATGTAGGTAAAGTATCAAAAATTAGCTAAATAGCGGGCTCTAACATTTGCACGTAACGTTAGTCTTCTTCACAAGTCACCGTGTAGCTTAGCCTCACTAAAATGCACTTCCAACAATTCACAGTCAACCAAATGGTGTTCTACCACAAGTTTAACTTCATAAAAATCCTCGGCTTCAGTTTGCCGACCCATGATGTTCATTCGAAGGAAAATTTTGCTCTACTAACAGACAACAGTAGTTTCGTCTATCTTTAATGGCTTAACTTTAATATTATACAAACGTAGGTCATGAAACCTCGTGAAAACATAAAAATCTAGGGAGTAATTAGATTCACTTACAGGCATTTCAGCACCGGTGTATTCATCCACATAAGGCTGTTAAAAATTACATAAAAAATCAATTACTTGTGTTGTTGTAAGAATAGTATCTGTATCAAAGAATTGATTAAGATTTACAGTAGATCCAGCCATATCAGTAAATAGTTCATGTATGATACCGGTTTCCGTAAATAAGCTATAAGCTGTCAGGTTGTTTAATAACCTGTAATATATAATGTGAGCATAAAAATATTGTGAGGAGAATGGAAATTAATTCACAAACCATATTTAAAACTATGTGCGTTCTAGATTTCTCAGGTCTACAACATTTCATAGTTGTCGTTATTCATGAATCAATTGGTGCCTCAAGTCACCTAAAACATATTTTAGAAAGTATTAAATAGTATGTTTTGTAAAGCTGATTATCTGAACCATGTTTCTATAAAATGTTAAAATTATCTAATAATCTATAAATCTAAAACAGGTATTTATCTATAACTCTTCCACCATAAGTAGACTGGAAGTCACTTCAGTGCAGAGGGTTTAATCTTGTGAAAAGGAAAAGGGGTTTTTCCCTCTCATAATTCTATCTCTGAAAAAATGTATACAAGCTTATCTGTTCCAGTTTATGCCACACGGTAATGTCAAAAGTCCACCCAACAAAGGCTATTTCTGTAAAAACGTTTAGGGACTCATGCAAAGTCTAACCAAATAAAACTCATCCAATCAAACCTACTATCACAACGCGTATAATTATTGCCCTGAATCCATCATCTTTCTTACTAATGAACCACATCTGTATTCATCTATATTCAAGCCAAATCAAGAACATCTGATATTCCTGTTCCATCAAATAAATTCCTGAGTTGCTACGCAACTGACTGGTTGAGTAAATACGAGATCCAGCAGATACGAGGTTCAGTCAACTGTTAAGTCTTTGGTTTTCTTAATGACACAAAAAACTTCATGCCTATTGAAATTAATAAATTAAAATTACTTGTCCATCCACTTTTCATTGTATCAACTTTTGTAAATTTTGGAGTGATCTTTCCTGGTGTCTTTAAAACAGTATTTCGAACTATTTCAATTTAGTACACCAGACAGTCAAGGGTACGAAACTTAAGCCATAGTACAAAGGTAAGTTCTTCAATTTGAAACCTGCATAAAGCCTTTCCCAACTGTCGGTTCTAAAAAACTGGGCGCCTATTTTATGACACAAGCGTGATGAGGGTAAACTATTCTCACAAAGGCCCATTGCAGGCATTATTTGTACAGAACTCAACATCACTAAAATTTAACTTTTTAAGAACACCCACATGTAACATTTACGTAGATATTTATCATTTTGCTTTCTTTTTCCCGCCCGCAATCAAATCCTTGAAGTAAAAAGCATGAAAAAGATAAGATGATAAGCCATCTACCAACCCAGAACGGCGTCCAAGAAGGCAACCTCCACGTGGTGACGCCTGGATGCTGATTAACTAGGTTATCCTGACTGGTTGGTAACGAATAGCCTTCATTTCAAGCTGTTCTTCCGTACCATGGAAGAAATCGATCTCGTCGTTCATGTGATTTCGAATCTGGTTCGTCTTCGATTTGGAGAATGTTTTGCCTCCAGCAGCTTACACACACACACACCAACCCAGCACCTTGAGTAGAAACTCTTCTGGGCTAAACAAGCTCGGCAAGAAACANACATCCTATTTGATTCTGCTGTGCTGTCTAATTCATTCTGTGACATTACTCATTTGAGTAAGAACAACAAGTATCCCCTCTATGGAGTTTCGACTGCATTACTATCACAGAAACCAAACTAAAATTGAAGGAAAAGCAAGCCTTAACAGTGACCACGATGGGCGTCCAAGAAGGCAACCTCCACGTGGTGATGCCTGGATGCTGATTAGCCAGGTTTTTCTGACTAGTTAGTAACGAATAGCCTTCTATTCAAGCTGTTCTTCCGTACCATGGAAGAAATCGATCTCGTCGTTCATGTGATTTCGAATCTGGTTCGTCTTCGATTTGGAGAATGTTTTGCCTCCAGCAGCTTACACACACACACACCAACCCAGCACCTTGAGTAGAAACTCTTCTGGGCTAAACAAGCTCGGCAAGAAACATGACATGTCAGATAAAAAACGACATGAGTCATCAGTGTGATTCACAACAACTTAAGAGAGGTAAGCGAATTCCGGAATGATTACTATTACAAACAATCAACCTCTCCTTTCATTCAAATTCAAAAGTTGAGGCAGCTGAGGTCACAAGGGAGGAATTTCTTGTATAAATATGAATTGGCCGTTATGAAATTTCAGTAATAATTACTCGTCGAAAAGTCGACCAAAACGTCGAGAATCTAATTGTATGTCACATGAATTGTCTCTATTTTTAAGTACTAACGAGTTCATGGCTTGAGCTTAACAAGGTATTACCAATGGATGAGGCAAGTAGGGGAAGAGTTACAAGGCCCTCCATACTAGCTACCATGTTATGCACTACAAAGTAAAGTCTGTGATGACAGGAAGAAAATATCAGACCTCGCCACTTCCTTGACACAAATAAGTCTGGTTATTTCAAAATGATAACCAACACCAAGGTCATTTTACTGACTAACTTACTTATGGAGACCATTTCAATGCTCACCATAGATATCGAGGAGGTATTACAAACATCAAATACTGTTTAATGATATCAGACCACGGGACCTTAGGTCATTTGTTATGAATTTTATTTAAGAAATAACGGGCCGTTTCAAAAACTAATAATAATAATAATCATCATTATCATCACCATCATCATCATCTGCCCTGGGTGTGACATTAAACTAAACCCGGTTGTGGAGTTTCGATATGGGCGAATGAGGTTACCCTTTGCCACAACTACCTTCAGGTCACCCTTAGGCAAGTTGTAGCACCTGTCAACCTACCCCAACGCCTTGAAAGTACCGGGTTGGCGTCCGACGGGGCTGTCCGTCTCGTGGCTGGCAAGGCCTCTTGAGCCTTGATGGCAACCTCTCTGGTCATGGTGCCACGATAAAAATACCCGAGGGATGGAAAAGCCAGATAAAACCAACACCATAAGCTTACAGAGAAATGATTTCTTCAAATCAAATAGCAACAACCACGTAAACAGGACGGGATGCTCTGGTGAACGGGTCGCGTGTTGCATGGGTACTGGGAGCACACAGACAGACCCAGGTCGTTTTCCTACTTTTGCAAATGTAAAAACTAAATGAACTAAAGTATTTAATAAGAATATCATGAAATGATATTCAAATCGTGATCCGAATTTGTAAAAGGAGGTTGTTAATCTAGGATGACATTGGACTCTTTGAAGTAAAAGAACAACTTGCTGGCCAAGCAGCGTGCATCAGAAATCGAGGAAATAAAGAGAGAGATAGAAAAGTCGAAAAAAAACTGCAGAAGAACATACAGATGACGTAGGGAAGCAAGCGAGACGAGAAAAAGTCGTAGAGACTACAAGAATACAGGGATTTGCAGCAATAGACTGCACTGATGGAGAAGAGAGACATTACAGCAAACAGAAAGAAAGTTCGTTGTAGAATATCGTGGGAATGTCACAGATAACTTCATCAAGCAGTTGAGAAAATGTGGTGCCCCTCTCCAATCAATCATAACCCTCAGAAAGCTAAAGACAACTCTACCCAGTTTGAAACCAAGTATCAAGAAAGAACTGAAAAGCAATGTGATATACAAAATTCAATGTCCAGGCTGTAATGCCTGCTATGTTGGCCAAACAGGTCGACATGTCATCACATGCTTTAAGGAACATAAAGGGCGAAAAGATGGGCCAGTAAAAACACATTTTTGGAAGTGCTGTAGACGTGAAGCTGACTTTGACAAACTTGAGATCGTCGACTCAACAATCAAAGGACAAGACCATTTAGAAACACTGGAGGCACTCCACATAAGGGACATTAAACCAGCCCTAAACACCAAGGATGAATTCAGGAGCAGGCAGCTACTTATTAAAATATAATGACAGTAATTTAGGATATTCATCCATTGTTACCATTTGCTAATGGTCTTGGGAATTAATATTATTTATTAAATTTAGAAAATTTGTTATGGAATCCGCTAATTACTTTGGCATATACAAGGATTTTATTGTCTTTCCTTTTACTCTTTATTCTTTTGTTTATGTACTCCCATAGGATTTTTTCACTTGTAAATTACATATAAATTTTGAAACATTTTGCTTGATGCTTTAAAACAGTAGACTGATGATGAACGAGTAGTTCGAAATATATTTCTATATTTTTACCACATTGAAGTTCACTTTTGACTTGAGAAAGAAAGTTGATTGGATTTGAAACTCATGAACCAATAAATTTAAAGAGTTTTGATCGGAAAAAAGTTAGGCAAAAGACTGAAATTGTGTGCAAAGGTATTGATAAAATAACTACAAACATCATCACCAAGACTAATTTCCTAATTCGAGCAGGAGCTAGCAAAGTAAATGCTATTCTTGGGGCAAAGAAACTTTTCACGCAGAAAAAAATACAACGGTGGAAAAGAAGAATGCAAAACCAGACAGCAATTCTAAGAAGCGATNAAGCTAAAGACAACTCTACCCAGCTTGAAGCCAAGTATCAAGAAAGAACTAAAAAGCAATGTGATATACAAAATTCAATGTCCAGGCTGTAATGGCTGCTATGCTGGCCAAACAGGTCGACAAGTCATCACACGCTTTAAGGAACATAAAGGGCGAAAAGATGGGCCAGTAAAAACACATTTTTGGAACTGCTGTAGACGTGAAGCTGACTTTGACATCCTTTAGATCGTCGACTCAACAATCAAAGGACAAGGCTATTTAGAAACACTGGAGGCACTCCACATAAGGGACATTAAACCAGCCCTAAACACCAAGGATGAATTCAGGAGCAGGCAGCTACTTATTAAAATATAATGACAGTAATTTAGGATATTCATCCATTGTTACCATTCGCTAATGGTCTTGGGAATTAATATTACTTATTAAATTTAGAAAATTTGTTATGGAATCCGCTAATTACTTTGGCATATACAAGGATTTTATTGTCTTTCCTTTTACTCTTTATTCTTTTGTTTATGTACTCCCATAGGATTTTTTCACTTGTAAATTACATATAAATTTTGAAACATTTTGCTTGATGCTTTAAAACAGTAGACTGATGATGAACGAGTAGTTCGAAATATATTTCTATATTTTTACCACATTAAAGTTCACTTTTGACTTGAGAAAGAAAGTTGATTGGATTTGAAACTCATGAACCAATAAATTTAAAGAGTTTTGATCGGAAAAAAGTTAGGCAAAAGACTGAAATTGTGTGCAAAGGTATTGATAAAATAACTACAAACATCATCACCAAGACTAATTTCCTAATTCGAGCAGGAGCTAGCAAAGTAAATGCTATTCTTGGGGCAAAGAAACTTTTCACGCAGAAAAAAATACAACGGTGGAAAAGAAGAATGCAAAACCAGACAGCAATTCTAAGAAGCGATATCAGTAAACTAAAAGAATGGAGAAAATAAAAGAACAAGAAAGAAAAACAAAAGCTTGAAGGGAAATACCACGTAATGGCGAAGGGATTAAAAATTGTAACAGAGGAACCGAAACAAAGAGTGAAACCGACAAAAACCAAGATACAAAGTTATGATAAAAAAAGTAATCAGTATCGACAAAACTGGCTATCTGTTTCGAACCAAAATCGTCTCTATGAAGAGAATGAAGGTTAGAAATGAAAAAAAAAGCAAAAAAACCCCGGCGGAGTCTTCGAGACGAGGTAAAAAAATGAGGACGTAGATAGGTTGAAGAGAATTAAAATTTTCACAAGAAATGTACCTGATCATGCTGAAGTTTTGATAACAAGAAAAATCTTGAAGTAACTGCTAATTAAAATGCGAAATAGAAGTCATGCAGACCAGACGGTGTACATGGACATCGGTTAAAAGCTTCACCGTGCTACATGAGACCACTGTTCAAAAACTAGGGGCCAGTTTGACATCAGAGGAAGTTCCTAGCTAAATGGTGAAGGGGAGGACGACTTTGATCTTACAATATTTTAGGCCAGTAACATGTTTGCCGACAATGTGGAAGCCGTTCACTGGAATTATTGCTGAGAGAATATGTAGCCACTTAGAATCAAACAACGTACTACAAAGAGAACAGAAGGGCCGCAGAAAGAAGAACCGGGGAACCAAAGACCAATAATTCATTGATAAGATAATAGTAAAAACCGCAAGAAGAGAATGAGCAATTTGTGTCTTGCATGGTTAGACTACAAAAAAGCTTTTGATATGGTCCAGTATTCCTGGCAGTTGGAATGCCTAAAATTGAATAGCATCTCCCTGAATGTCGTTTAATTGTTTAGGAAATCCATGAAACATTAGAGAACAGAACTGACCACGGGAGTAACAACGTGAGGAGAAGTAAAGATCAGGAAAGGGATTTTCCAAGGCGATAGTCTCCAAGAACCGTATTACTGGGAGCAATACCAGTTGTTACTTATAGTTTTAATGTTATTAATTGAAATATGAACGAAATTAAAAGGTTAAATACAAAGATAATAAAGCAATTAACGTGTAATAGAATGCACCATCCAAAATAAGATGTCGACAGGATGGATGTACCAAGAAACAAAGGAGAACGGGGGATGATCCAGGCTGAGCTCTCCTACAACACGTCTGCTACTGGGCTCGCTAAATACCTTGGAAACAGCGACGACTGGATACTGCAACTTGTACGTTTTCACGAAAATTCGAAAAAGCTTCACTCTATTTATTAAGAATCGAGTAACTTCTTTAGAGAATTGGAATAAGAGATTGGAAATGTAAATGAAGAACTTACACCTACAGCCACACCAAAAAAGAAAACAAAAGGCAAAACATTTCGGACACAGAACATAAATGGCAAGATAAACCTCTCCACGGACAGTTTGTGACGCGAAGCAAAAATGATGATGTTGATGAAAAGGGAATCCATCAGTGGCTCAGCAGCTCTGGAATGAAAGGGGAGACTTAGGGTTCTATACTTGCCCCACAGGATCGGAGTTTGCTCACCCGTAATTACCAAACAAATGTCCTTCAGAACGATGCCGATTCAAAATGCAGATTTTGCCAGGAAAAGCTTGAATCTTTTGATCACCTTGTCTCTGGATGCTCATATTAACATCAAATGAGTATAACAACAGGCATGACAGGGTCGGTCAATACTTGCATTGGAAAATATGCAAAGAGTACTCAACAGAAACAAACACGAACTGGTACGATCACCACCCTGAACCAGTCACTGAAGGCAACGATGTTACTATTCTATAGGATTTTCCTATCCACACAGATCGAACATACCAGCCAAATCGTCCTGGCATTGTGACCGAAGATAAGAAAAACAACATCCGTTTCTTCATCGATGTAAGTGTACCATCTGATAGGAATATCTCAGCAAAGGTTTTTGAGAAGCTTCGTCAAGTGTAAAGATCTAGATATTGAAGTTAAGAAAATCTGGCACTTGAAAACAAATCTTGCCTGTAGTTGTCGGAGCATTAGGGCTTACAAAAAAGGCAACCCAAGATTTTCTAAACCAAATACATGCTAGACCTTTTCTTCAAAAGATCGTTTTGAATAGCACAGCTCACATTGTAAGGAAAGCCTTGAGTATTTAAATAAAACAATTTTTCAAAGTAATACGTCGCTGTTGATGTTAGTGTTGTGAACTATTGAATTATTTTCGTATTTATATATATATATATATATATATATATATATATATATATATATATATATATATATATA
>RDPX01000136.1:713087-739914 GCA_003991215.1 Morbakka virulenta | reverse complement strand
TTACTACATTGCCCTTTTAATTCGTTTCCGAATTCTGCTAAACTTCATTACTTTTTTTCACCATCTGTTTTGATTTCTTCCTGTGTCTACTAACTTTGAAGGTGACCTAACAGTGTTGTTCTATATTGTTTCAGGGAATAGAGTTCTGGTTCTACCCTCCTCTCCTGAACCTTTTCCTGTACCTAACATCTTTTTCTCAAAACTGTTTGGCTTTCTGGTAATGTGACCAATTTACTGAAATTATAGTTTTACTTACACTCATCATCGTCTAACATGTTCTAAACAGAATATAACGCCGACTGAAGTAAGGATGGCCTCCCAGAATTTCCTTTTGAAAAAGGCGTAACATGTCGATTGAATTTATTGGGTTGTTTTTCAATATAAAAAATAGTTTATGGAATAACATACAGTGTAGTGAAGAAAAAATTTGCAAAGATCTAATGAAGATTATGCAGTTAGAGAGATAACAACAAGAATTATTATCGAGTGGTTACACACCATCTAGTGATGGATGGGTGAAAAACCCACATTCAGCGCCCAACAACAAGCCAGGAAAGTTGAATGCAGGCACATGTACTGTAGCCACAAGAGTGAGATAAAATAACCAAATAATAATAATAATAATAGTAGTAGTAGACATGATAACGTTGGAAGGTATGTACATTGGATGCTAAGGGGGCATGCAAAGTAGAGAGAGCTGACAAGTGGAATAACCATAAACCAGATGGAGTTGTTGAAAATGAAGAATATAAGATCTTGTGGGATATGAATAACCAGTATGACTGAGTCATCGAGGCCTGATATCGTGTTTATTAACAAAGCAGAAAAAGAGTACCCAGATCATAGATATTACAATTCCTGCACACTCAAGGTTTCATGGAAAGAAAATCGAAAACGACGGATAAGTATCAAATGTTGAAGGACGAAATCAGTAGACTCTGGGGTCTGGAAAAAGTAACTTTAATTCCTGTTGTAATTGATGCATTAGATCTTGTCTAATTAAAAATGTAAGAAACATCTGGAGAAACTGCAAGGGAACATCAGAATAGAGGTAATGCAAAAGACAGCGTTACTGGGTACAGCACGTATCCTCAGAAAAGTGTTATCTTTATAAGATAAAGGGGTAAGAACCCGTGAAAACTTTGATAACTGGTTATTCCTTTCACGGGAATTCCAGATTTAGATCAAACGTGATAAAGGAATTGAACACCATCAGCAGCAGCAGCAGAATAGCAATAACAATAATAATAATTATTATTATTATTATCATCATCATCCTAATAAGAGTCCCGGGTATTTTGACATTACACTGCATCCCGTTGTGCAGTTTCGACGTGGGAGAATGAGGTTACCCTTTGCCACAACTACCTCCAGGTCACCCTTGAGCAAGGTGTAGTATCTGTTAGCTCTCCCTAAGATCAACAAATACCGGGTTGGCATATAGCGGGGGCTAGTTGGCCTCATGGGTAGAGGGGACTCTAGTGATGGTGTCACGATAAAAACATCGGTGGTTGTGCACGTTAAAACGCAACCTCTTTTGAGTGCAATGTTAAACCAAATGTAAACAACAACAGCGTGAATTCGGCTGGAACGTCTTGTGAAGGTCCCTCCCACGCCACGTATGCCCTGGCACAGCAGCGGGGGTTCGGTCGTCATCCTACTACTGCTAGAATGGGATAGAATAAAGAATTAAACATTGCTGTTATGGAGTGTTATTTTAAAAGTAAACCGATGGATGAACATAGAAGACCTATAAAAGGATATAGAAAGCGTATGTAAAATATATGGAAAGAAAGACAAGAACATAACGTAACCGAACAAAGATTGTGTGATCAAGCAGTAATGATTCGATTATGTGATCAAGTAAGAATGATTCGATTGTGTGATCAAGCAAGAATTATTCGATTAAATGGTGGTTTTCAGATCTTGAAATGAAGAAGGGTTTTAAGAGATGAAATTGAAGCAGAAGAAAGTGGATTAATGGAAGGATAGATTGAAAGTCAGGAAGTGGATTAAAAATGCAGACGAACGGCTTGAAATGGACCATGTGATAACTGTTGAGAATTTGAATGGTATGTCAGAAGAGAATAAAGAAATCTTGGACAAACTCAAAGTAATCCACTAGACGAATAACTTGGCGGGTTCAAATGAGTTGACAGGAAAAAAGTGAAAGACCATGTACAGAAGGTGAATAGAGTTTTGTCTAAAGTTAGAGCTAATAACCTCACTGAGATCAAAAATTTAATCAAAGCTTGCTCAATTCTCGTTGGCGGAGAGTTTGGACTCGGGCCTTTTAGAGCAAGAAATGCTAGGAAACAACCATGGTGGAAACAGAGGATCCAAGGCTCAATCAATAAAATAAGAAGACACATTAGTATTCGATACTGTTAGGAAAAATGAATTGAAAAAAACCCAAGAAAACTGAAGGAATTAGAATGAAAATTTCTTAAAAAGAAGTAAGGATTGGATCCTGTAATAGAGGAACTAAAGCAACGCCTCCAGCTCGTCTCTGAAAAGAAAACGTTACGAGCAGAGAATTGAACAATTCAGAATAAACAAATTGTTTCAAAATGAACAAAAGGTGTATTCAGAGTTTTTATGGCAAAAAATTTATTAATGAAAAACCGGACGCTGGTGAAAGCTAGGCATTTGGCAGTAGGATTTGGGACTAAGTTACTCACAATGGAAATGTAGAATGGCTTAAAGAATTAAAGGAAGAAGGGAGAAGGGAGAAATGAAGTAAAACAAAATGACTTACAAATCACAGTTGAAATGATTAACAAACAATGCAAAAAGATGCCTAACTGAAAAACCCTGCCCCCGATGGGGTCCAAGGCTTTAGAATTTTACGATACTCCAAGAGACACTAACAGAGCAAATGAATAATCTGATAATTAACGGAAATAGAATTCCAAAGTGGATGTCCACTGGAAAAACTGTCTTGTGACAGAAAGATTGCACATAAGGCACATAAGTGGACAACTATCAAGCCAATTACTTGGCTACCACTAATATGGAAACTCGTCACAGGTTTTGTCTCAAATTCTTTGTACTATTATCTAGAGATATCTAGAGATGAATAATAAATAACCCACGGTGCTAAAAGGATCCGGACGAAAATGCAGGGGGACGAAAGACCATTTGCTTATTAACAGTGATAATACGTAATTGCAAAAAGACATACCAAATTAGGAATGGCCTGGATAGGCGAAAAGAAGGCTAACGATATGATTCCGCACTCATGGATATTGGAAACATTAAAAATAGTAAATCCTGCGGATAACATTATTGAATTAAATTAAAAGAGGAATTTTCCAAGGTGACAGCTTGTCCCCCCCCCCCTACTTTTTGTCATATGTATGACACTTTAAGTCAGACATTGCGTAAGGTTAAAGCAAAATACACCCTTACATTCTATGAAGATGTGAACCATACTGTTGCTAAGACACTGCTTGCGTTATGTGCTTACCCCACTTGTTATTAGGCACCACATAAGATATAGTTTTGTTACCATTATTATGGTTCAATGTGCTATCTTACTGTAGTTGCAGCTGCACATGTACCTGAATTCATCTTAATCTAGCTGGCACTGAAAACTAAATGTGGGTATTATACTCAGTCATTAATAAATTTTGTGGCACTACTCAATAAAGACTTGACACATTGTTATCCGGTCACAGCACTAAAGAAAACGCCCATCATTGGCTCGACTCAGGTATCCTCAAAAAGAAAGCCTCAACTTTCCAGATCACTAGTCACCACCGAACATTAATGACAGAACACCACCACCCTTCCAAAAATGCTGACATTATTTAAAAGCACGGCAGAACTCGAATACAATCAACACGACGTAACGAATGCCCCGATATATCAAACTAATTTCTCCGGTCCTTGACAGCCAATGAAGAAAATCCTCATCATAAATTGCCAGCATATAGCAGCAAACACGGCTTATAACGAGCTTCTGATATATTTTCTTTCCCTCTCCCCCCTCATTTTATACTAAATTTATCTGTGGATATAAAAAACCTAAACTCTTTGTCCCTTGAAAGGGCGGGGGGGGAGTGAATTTGAAAGTGGAGTATGGGAGGTATTGAACCTAGGCTTTTTGCAAACCCATTTCCAATATGAATTTAAAAATTGAAATTTTAACAAATATGCTTGAAACTCGGGGTAAGTCTTTAAAACTCAGGTTTTTATCATTTCAGCTCGTGTCAAAACGAAAAAGTTACCTTTAAAAGAAAATTTAATGGTTAACAAGTTAGGAGATCAAATAGGTGCTGTGGTGAAGAGGTATGTATTAAACATGGTTTTTGACATATCAAACTAAAAAAAGACGTGCTTTTCAAAATGACCTGGGAAATGGGGAACTGGACAAAGCAACCACAACAATTTCGAGTAAGCTCTGTATATTTCAATCGTAAAGATGCGTTCAGGCAATCTACCATCGAACGGAATAAATTTAAAGAAAAAGGAAGTAAATTTGCAAACTAAATTCTTAGTCTGGGTTCAACGTTTCGTTGAAAACAACCTCAGAAGGAAACGACATGAAAAGAGAAATAAGAGAGGCTTGGAAGAGTCACATCTTAAAACTATTTCATCATGTTGCAAACCTTTGAGAAATTTACCATGTCTACGAATTTGGCTTATTTTCCAAAGTCTTGCCAAAGGAGTAAATGGTGTCAAAAAGGCTACAAATGTAGTGGGCGTAGGAAAAATTTTCTGTTGTAACCAAGGTTGACTTTTTTTTAACGTAACACATGAATCTCATGGCTTGTTGCAATTTATGAAATAGACAGGGCATTGTTGGGTGGTGTCGCGTCACACGTCAGCACGATTAGACACCGAGTGTGCATTTTCAAAATAGTAATTAATAAAATAGGCTTAACTTTGGTTGGTATGACTAACTTTCAAGTATACATGCAGAGATACGAGATTTCCGTGTCATTTGAGGCAGTCAAGTGAGTCTGTACTGCAAGTGCTATTTGTTGTTAATCTATTCCCGAGGAAAGGAGAGCCCGTGGAGAGCTCTACTAGAAGAAAAAGTCTTCACAGTGAGGAGTGACCACAACAATTAATTTTCTGCAACTATACGAAATGAAAAGGGCAGGGACACTATTTCATCACTATCATCAAGGAGAAATTCACTTACTTGCATTTTGTAGTTCTGTAGCCTTCTGGTGACAAAGAGTCAGACTATCAACATTGCTTATTGTCAGAGAAAATGTATGACATTTCTATAAACTCTCGTCACTACGTTGTTAGGACGAGATTGTGAATAAAGCACGTGACCTCGTGCATTCTTGGAATACACGGAGGGAAGAAAATTTTAGATGTTAATTTTACATGAAATGGAAGTCAGGGATAAGTCAAGAACATGCGAGTCAGCGACAAGTATCAAAGAGGTTTTAATTTCTGTAACAAAGTGCACATTTGTTTACAAGTTACATTTGTGCTTCTTGTGAAATTCCGTCTGAAAAAATTTCTGCCCCGCGCAATCGTCATTGGAGGTAACGAGCCTCCCATTGCGGGGTTTCAACTTAGTTGCAGCCATTAATTAGCAATATTTCAGGTGTCCAGTGGACGTTTAAGCTGAAGCTCTTTGTTAACAGATTTGTGACAATGTAAAGGCAGTTGCCATACCTGACTAACTCTTAATTATCGATAACTCGGGAGATCAACACCATCGGGGTGAAAGGTCAGAACAGAATCGTTTCATTATTCGAATTTATGACAATTAAAGAATAAACATAAATGGTATTCTGGTAACGAGAGAGAAGTGCCACGAGAAATTAAAACTTTGGAAACAATTCCAGTCGACATATATAAAGTTAGAACAGAGGCGATGCATGCGGAAGTCGCTGTCAAATCGACCAAGGAAGTGGATTGCTGAATTGGAGAACAACCCTGCCAATTTCGAACCATCGAAAACACAAAATAATAAAAGGAGCGTGCATTGGTGGCAAAACAGCAGCGAAAGCTCAAAGAACCAATGAAGGAAATAATGTGAACTAGAGCGGCAAGTCAAAGCAGAATAGAAAGAGAAAACCAAGCAATCAACTTAAGTTTCACATTTTCTTCATTACTGGGCGATCTTTTCAAACTTCATCTAAGATCTTAACACATGAAATCAGAATTTTACGCATACCGCGTAAAATACTGAGCAGGGCATCGTAAGCTTTGACAAAAATAATCCCGTCGAACACGAGAAAGAAAAATCATATGACATTTTAAAGAAAATGTAAAATATGATGTGCAACATATATCGTGATGTTTTGGCTGTTAAACATGCTCAATTTGTCAAGCATAATTCCACGTGCATTTCTTTCAAGGTCTTAATGTAATTTCAAAACAAATGAAATTCCTTCGCGTAGAATATCCAGTAATAAGTTATTTGAGGAATTTTCCACAAACTCCCCGTCGATTCAAAATTAGAGAGTACAAACCAGGAGCAGCATCAATTACATTTTAATGTAACTTTTTTCGTCTTTAATATGCACACTATTCTAAGCAATTTTAAAAGTATAAGAATTGCTGATATTCCCTGTCACTGAACGTAGGTTTTCCACCAAACTTACCATTTTCCACCATTTACCACTGCTTGAAGCAAAAAATCTGAATACTATAAGAAAAACTGCGAAGCGACTTAGGTTTCCTAATATTTCAGAGGCATGCGAGCGTGCTACTTGCAAGCTACTTCTTTTGGTATTAAGAGAGCAGGAAGCAATTGCAGCAAGGTGGTCCATCGTCTGAGTTGTTGAATATCTCGATCCTTCACACTGCATTGGTGTAACTGACTAATGCAGTGGTAGCAAGGAGTTCACAATCTGGTAAACGAGTCTTAACAAGAATGTTTCCGGGCAGGTTCACTACAATTATCTTAGTAAATAAATACAACGAATTTATCCCCATTTACATCACAAATAGAGCAAGTGAGTAACTAGTCATGGCACCATTTGACAAATAGATTGGGTACGGTGAAAAATGTTCAGTTTTCGACAGAACCACCTTGCTACAACTGTTCAGCCAATTTAACCTTCAACTTGATAAAAATAAGATCTCTGTTGGCAACAGTGTGAAGAACGGAGATAAACACAACAACAGGGTTTAAGTATATTACGTTTTCTTGCAAAACTCGGTTTTTTATAAATTGAAAATAGTAATCTATATCGTGAAGAACTTCAATGCCCTCCTTCATTATACAATTCTGCGGTCGCTGTCGTACGAAACACTACAAAACCACAGCTAAGGTACAAACAGAACACATATAAGTAAATTTTAAGTTTCCAAAGAAAACAAACGAGGCGATTCTCAAGTATCCAATTCTAAAACTACCTAATGTCAATACTGCTTGACTTTTTAACATGTTACCAAGCCACTTTGTACAAAAGAACTCCTCATGCTCTGCCAACGTTCAACTTTAATAATAAAGATTTGTGAACCAAACATCACTGGATGTAAAACGGGCAATATCCGTTTTAGCTGTAATGCTCATGGGACTGTACATATTTTGAAGGGTTCAATTCGTTTCTATATGTGCGCTTAACCCAAATTGTGGTTTTGCGGTAAAACACTTAAATCAAAGCATGTGTATAACGTGTATGTATCTATAACGGGCGAAAAATACATGGTATCTTTTTACGTTTCGGTAGTATCTTCATTTGATTGTTTAATTTGTGCAAGGTAATATCGAAGCGTAAAAAAAATTGTATTTTTCTGAGTCCAACATTATATCCGTAACTTTTGTAGTGCACTGGCGCTTATAGATAGTTGGTTTACAAATTGGTTTATATAGACTACATATGTATACTTACATATACATATATATATACAAACACGTGTGTGCATGTGAGGAAGGCTAGAGTTAAGGGAGTAGCTACATACACCCAATGTAATACTATATATACATCCATCATATGAATGTGTAACATAACTCTATAACATAAACTCCTACGTTTTTTGAACCAATGCTCAAAAATATGGTATTACAAGGCCTAAACTATTTCACTCCCTTGTATATTGTCGGGTTCCCGAGACGAGATATGCACTCGTTGCTTTAAAAAGTAATGACATGAATAATGAGCTTAAGAACTTCTTTATCAACTCACTATGCCCTTAGCCAGGTAACAATAGTAGAAAACCCCTATTCACTGATCTCGTTTTCCTACTAAAACTCAAATATACATTTATTAAAATCGTTGCCCTTTTAACCATTGAATTTATAACTATGGTTTGGGTACCACCAATGTACCATCACGTATAGCAATTGATGGTCTCAAACATAAACGTATGTACCTCAGGCGCAGTACTATACTGTTGACTCGGACCTCGTTTTTATCTGAGTGTTACTCAAGCTCTACCCTCAATAACTATGTATCGCTCACTAACTAATACTCTAACACTGTTATCTTTTCTTCTTTGATGAATCGAACGGTATATGTAAAGGGCTTGTGCAAGCTGAATTATCACGTGTTAATGAATTGCTACGACTAGAACACCTAGAACTATTTTTACTGGAAGGTCGAGAATCGCGAGAGTTCAGCTCTAAACTTAAACTGGTTTGCCGGTACTTTTCACCAGGCAGGTTATTGTGCTGCTGGCTTACTTCAGAATTGGGGCTATCCGCCCCCACAGTCAAATTTTTATCGTATTCCTCAGCACTTATATTTGCCCTTCTTGGTCCCCCTTTTACCCGCATTTTTTTACTTTTTCTACTCAAACGTTTTTTAGTAACCTGGTCGTATGTGTCATCCTTAATGTAGGTGAAAAACATTTCGTCTTCCTCTTCAGCATTCTTCCGTTCCTCTGCTTCTTTCAATGCTTGCAAATGCTCCAGCTCCCAATCTTTTTTAGCGATTTCAACTTGTTTCTGAAATAAATAAATAAACAAATAAATATAAAAGAAAGAAAAGCAACAAGCATCATATTTTACAGAAATGCATAAATATTTGTCTTGTATAGTAAACGTTATTAGGATGAGAGTAGCTTCAATTCCAGTTACAAATCCGTTTTCTCCGAATTGACGCTTTAATGCAATGATATCAAATATGCGGTACCGTTATATGTTTTAATGCACACATAGAACCTGTACTGTTTTGGAAAAAATACATTTTTAGTCTGGATATCTACAATAATGAGGTATTTGAAAATACTCACTACTCGAATAAAAATAATCACATACAACAATTATCATAGTCATAATGGTTGTCCTATGATCTCTACAGCGAATTCCTGCATATCTGGCAGGATTAGCAATGGTCAAAGTATTTCATGCACAAGAAAACAAAGGAACTCCAGCAACCCCACTAAATCCAATAGAGAATTGTTTCGGCAATTTATCGTTAAATAAATTTAACAAGATATCATTACAGTAGCACTAATCAAAATTTTACTGTAATATTAACTCCTTAAATCTACTGCCGTGCCGCATTTATTCACAAGGTTGTCACTTTTTATTATATGCAATGCCTACTCTTAGGTGCTATAGATGATGGTCTTGTGCTGCCTTTGAAGGTTCAAAGCACATAGTGTTTGTTTCGTTGTTGCATTCTTGTTCAACATCTGCTTTGCTCCCCCTCTGTATTTTTAGTTAAAAGTATCTTCTCAAGTTTCTCCCAGGGGTAAACATATCAAAGCATCCCAAGGTAATACCGTTGTTACAATTACGTCTGGTTTTTCTGCTCATGCCCAATACAGTAAGAAAATTAATGTTCAATTGACCACAGAAGTTCACCCTGTGGAGGTATAAAACACCACTGAGTTGTTTAGCATCCTATTTCAATGCGGTGTTTAATATTAAGATCCGACCAAAACTGACAACACAGCATTTCGTTAAAATAATCCTTCTTTACATAACGCGGCTTCTGCCGTTTTTACTTAATGTCTTTTCAAACCATACACAAAAGACTTTTGCGTTTTCAAAGCAACAGAAGTACAAGAGCTGCGTTGTAAAATTTATCAGATCCTTGGCTCTCGAGCAAAAGCTTCAACATACCAAAGGAAACTAAATGGAGGATTGAATTAATAAAGTGCTTGAGATGTGATTTTAAGAAGGGCAATTCAAAATCATAGATAAGGGAAGAAATGAATCAAAAGGCACTGGCAACTGTGATTCAGGTTATGAGTTTTTTGAGAGAAAGAAGCAGACGAAATAAGTAACTAATGTTCACAAACTGCGGAGCTGCAATTTCGTATTCTCTTCAACATATGCTTAAATACTTACTGTTTCTACCCAAATTTTAACTCTTTTCAAAATTATAAATTTTTCGGTAGGTTTACTTCCATTCTGCTACCTACAACACAGCACTGCTACCTTTACTGACTTTGT
Organism: Morbakka virulenta; assembly: GCA_003991215.1. Taxonomy (NCBI): domain Eukaryota; kingdom Metazoa; phylum Cnidaria; class Cubozoa; order Carybdeida; family Carukiidae; genus Morbakka; species Morbakka virulenta. The sequence goes on along the minus strand of RDPX01000136.1, from coordinate 729,587 downwards.
TGCCAAAGTTATAAGCCCCCTTCCCATTTTAGTTGCTTCCTCCAACACCCAGTGGTATGCAGTTTTCTCTCCAGCCAACAAAATTAGAAGAAATAATGAAAAAATTTTGAACCAAAATGAATTCTCTGTAGTTGGGGCCAAAGGTTAACATAATCAAAAGAAAGAAATTTCACAAAGTGCTCATAAATGAATTTGTTTGAATTTGTTCTATAACAAATTCTCAGTTGTATTGAAATTCTCTACTTGCCAATAATGTAAAATGATCTTTTACAACCCCAGCAATCTTAAAGATGAACAGAAGTTTAACTTGACAATTTAGTCTGCAATGGTAACATACCTCTGCTTCTTCGAGTTCTAGCATCAGATGTGCGTTTGTAGCTTCAACAAAACGCAAAGCTAATCTTTCGACGGGAGTTAACTGAAAAACAAACAATAAATTTAGTATTAGCTTTATTCGGATAAACAAAGATAAACAAAAGGGTCGCCTAGTTTCTACCTGTTTACTGTTGCCAAAGCTATTACTGGAAAAACGTCTGACAGCTAAATAATTTAAAATTAAATACAATTAAGTTTTTAATGTTGAGCATCACTGTTGCTAGCAGCACCAGTTTCATCCCAACGATGCAAGTTATGTAATACATTGTTATGCACAGCAATACACAAAAGTATCAAGCAGAAAAGCAAGATCTTCCGTCCTTTTATACAAATTTACAGTGGTATGCTCCCGTACGGCTTGCCACTTACTTTCCATATTTGAAACAAGTTCATAAAAAAATGGGTCCAAAAAAGAAATTTTGGGGTGGCTGTTGTTGAGAAACGTATACAAATACGTAAAGGATATGCATGTGGCTTCTATTTGTGTTTGGAAACAGATATGTTTTAGCAGAATTTGAATTAACGCTAAATTGTAACACAAATGTATCGGAAAAAAACCCTATCAAATTAGTCCGGAGCATGAGTTGTGACTGGTGCTTGGTATAATTTAAATGTGCACAATAAGGGAACAAAAACAAAAAGAATGCACCCACCTCGCTTTCTAGTACTGCAAGCTCTTCCTCCACCTTCGATTTTTCGTCTGTCTGTTGCTGCAGGAAAACGGAAATTACAAAGTTTCAAGTAAATGTAAAACAGATTTCAACTTTTCTTTCAGTTGTTTGATTTTTTCCACACAAAATTCGTACGCCCTCTGAGTTGCTGACCTCCAATGTAAACTTAGAATACTTTTGATACGTTAAGGTTTTCCCACACTGACACAACCTTGGTTAAAAAAATTTTTTTTTTGGTTTCACAGTTAAGTTTGCCGAGAAAAATGGTTTTCAAGTAAGCATTATCCTTGAATAGAGAAAAAGCAAAAGAGCAGTTTATGTCGGCATCCCTTGTTGTCGTTTTATTCTTGTGTAAATATCTTAAACTCTCTTCTGCGCACAAAAAAACACGAGGCAATAAAGAAACTGTTCACACAAGGCTTCTTGTAACTATGCATTTTAGCGAGGAGGTTGCAAATAGAAACTTCCTTGCTGAAAGAAACAGAATCAAACAGCTAAAACAAACCTCCCTGTGAGACACGAAAAAAGCAACTATGCACGACACTGTACATAAAATTTGCAACTCAGGTTTCCAACAGAAGTTATGCAACAGGTTGGCCAACGCCTTTGTTTCCACAAATTTTAGGGCATTATGAAGACCATTTAAGGCTTTTGAAGGATTATATGGGTGTATAATTTCAAATAGAAAAGTTATAAATAAAGGTCCTTTTATGGATTTTGGGCATCAATGTCTGTCTTGCTTAACAGAGGAACGAAGCTTTGATAGGCTGATTTATTGCATTCAATTAAGATTTTCACCCTACCAAATTAGTAAACATTTAACGATTAGTAATTCGCTTTATAAATATTTGCAAGAAATAACAAACAAAAAACGCAAAAATAACGTGTATCCGGGTTTTGGGGGTTCTTTTCAAATTGAGGCTTAGGAAGATATCACTTGGTGTACCAACTAAATTTGGGGTTTGCAAAGTTCAATTTTTATATTCATTGGAAAGGTTGGCTGGTGGCCATCCTTTCCAATGAACATGAAAATGTAAAAAAAATTTAGAAGTCAGTCGAACTTTGAAAAAAGGCATCGAATGAATAGGAGTTTAATGCCTGCAAACTCACCGCTTTGGGTCGAGTGGTAAACGATAAAAGATCACACCTAGAATTTCAAACTATGTTTTTACTGCAGCGAACTGCAGGAAAGCGGCTTGATTTCTTCATATTTTTTTTCTTTTGAATCTCTTCTCCTTTCTTCCATCTTTTCAAAATTCGATGTATAATTAAGTGTGTTTCAAAAAAGGAGTGCGTGTTTACAGGGCTTGGAATGCCAACAGTAGAAACTTCACCTACACTATCCTTGTTTTCATGTTGGCCATGGTGGTGCAACCGCTTTAACTAACATTTTCTGCCGTTTTGTCATTCTATGATATAAATATGTCTTCAGAAACACAGACTACAACAACTTAACAACGCCAGTTGAAGGTGATAACAAATGCTGTTCCTCGTAATTATAATTAACAATCTTATAGCTATAATTAATACTTGTCCCATCATCAGGCCTGACGATGGGAGAAGTATCTCTCGAAGCGTAGCTCAGAAAAAGCTTACGACTCAAGACATGACAAATTTCATAAATCAATTTATACTGGTCAATACGTGCAGTGGGGTTCGTTCAGTCATATGGGGTTTAAATTTAGACTTACAAAAACCCTTAAACATTCTTGGTATTGTCGATACTTGCTCTTCTCACAATTTGTCAAGAAAGACTGATAAAATTAAAGAAATACTGCTAACAGTTACCCCAATGATGTTAAAAGTATTTGGTATAAACTATCTACCTTTAGAATCCTGCATGTCCATAAAGTACCCCCAAACTACCCTGGACACACCTGGTTTCCACTAATTCAAATTACCAGCGAAGTCTCCGAATGCTATTCTCCTCTTGCACATAAAATAATATTCACTTTGGGAAAAACTCTTCCTTTATCTACAAAGAATGTCTTGTCTGGCACAAATAAAAATACAACTGCTTACAAGTTCAAGTGCCCGTGTGATATCAGATACATGGGTCACGTTCCTTAAAGACTGATCAATAGAATAAAACAACACGTACCCAGAAAATATTAAGAATCGAGTTTAGCCAAAAAGACACTGCAGGACTGTACACAAAATTGTTAATTGTGATTCGGCTCTAGTACATCATCTACAACTCAACCGTAAATGCAGTAAAATTTTCGCGCTAAAACAGGTTAAAGTAATTGACAAAGCGGGGTCTGCCTTCCATTAAGGCGCGTTAGAAGCAATTAATATTTAACTATCATCACCTCCTCTCTGTATACATAAAGAATTTGTGTGTGGTTTTCAATTGTTTTAGACAGGCAGTCACAAAAGTGACAGGCTTTCTCAACCATCTCTATGTTTTCCGTATCGATGACGTGTGACATGTGTTTTCTTATTCTGGCGTCTTCGTCCAGTAGGGTAACAGCGAAAAAACTTTTCATAAAATTAACGTAATTTTAATTCCGATATTAATGATATCAATGACCTTTTCATAACAATTTCCTCTGCAGTCACTTCTTGTCTATATCCAACCACTGTATCTGCTTATAACTTCTGCCGATTATCGTGACTATCGCCCTATCAGTTTGCTCCTATTCTGTAGCAAGATGCAAACGACTGATGAAGGTTCATATTGTCTTTCAGTTAGACCATTTATTCTCCGATAACCACTGTGGTCTCCGTAAATCTGTATCATCTGCTGACCTACTGACTTATCACCAAGTTATTGTATCGTGTTCTCGATTATGCAGACAGCAATGGCTATGTTCTTGATGCGTCCAACGCTTTGGACTGGCATTCTGACCTTCTCCATACACTGCGATCGTATTGCACGTCCCGTAAAATCTTAAACAACATATTATCTTTCCTATTTAAATGACAAAGGGGTCAAATATCACTGAAAAGAAAGTCAAGAACAAACTACACAAACCTCTTCATCAATTGGTATATTTTCGTTAAATTCTGCGAGTTCTGCAGCCTGTTCTGCGTGTGCCTGTGAGGCAGCTTTAACATCCTGATCATCCTCTGCCTTTGAAAGTGCCTGTGAAAAAAAAAGTAAGACGCTAATTTGGAAAGATATTTCCTTTTAGGCACGTTTACAATAAATCTATAACACCTGTTATTGTCGTGAAACCAGGGGTTAAAAAATGTTAGACAAACCAGGATCGCATGTTTCCCTTTTTCCGAAGCTATGCATTGGCAACAAATTTTAAACAATACCTTTGCTAGAAGATGGTGACGGATGAACTGGGTTACGAATGATAAATAGGGACACGGAAAAAATCACTCTCCTACATGATCTTCGTGTTGCAAAAATGGCAAACACTCGAGTTAATAAATAGTTCCCTATGTTAATCAGTATTATTACCTCGCCAGATTACATTTAATACAAAAAATCATAAAATAAACCTCATGGCGGTTACAGAAACAACACGTGAAAAAATCACCAGTGGCAAAATTATCACAGTAAAACTTAAACCATGTTTGTAACAAAATAAAACTGATGGTTGTCTTTTACTCATCAAAGTATGAGAACAACAAAAGGTAAACCTGTGCATTCCCAGTAGCCTCCTTTAACTATTGTGCATTGAGATACAATATCGCATTCGGATAAATCAAAAAAAGATGCGTCAACATTTTCAAAATATCTTACTTGTTCAAATAAGGTCTCGTTAACTTTAGTTGGGTCTGTTGATTTTTGCTTCTTTTGTACTTCTCTCGGAAGATCAGAAGATGTATTTTCCTCTCGTCCCTGAAATATACTTATATTTTCACCTTTTTCTGACATATTGAACAGTTCCTTTATTGAGTTCTGTTGAGAAAATATCACATCACCAAGTCAGTATAATATAGTAACCAAGAAATGCATAACACAAACGTCGGGAAATAATGAATAATCAATCAAATGTTAAGTTTTTGTGTCAAGCGTATCCCTGAATAGACAAAAATAGAAAGGAAGAGAAAACGTAAAAAGTGTTTCCTAACTATTGTAGTAGAAGAGATTACAGGGGCTAAGTAAACTGGTACACAAATTATCTCACCATTGCAACAATAATAATAATAACCCTATCGTCGTGTGAGAGCTATCCTTAAAACTGAATTGAACTCGGTAAACAAGATTGAAGTTATCAACACTCTAGCGGTACCTGTAGTAACCTTTAGCTTCAGTGTAATTAATTGGTCTGTTACCGACATTCAAGCTCTTGATTGCAAACTCCACAAACTGCTTACAATGCATTGTATGCATCACATTAAAGCTGGTGTAGAAAGATTGTTTCTACCAAAAGACGAACGAGGAAGACTGCCCAAAGATCAGGGTAAGTGGGATCAACGCTTGACAAACTGTAATGGAGAGAAGGAACCTCTCTGTAAAATTCCTCGTCAGATGTTAACTTCTGCAAGGGTCTTCTATTCAGAAGGCAATTCCACCTTCCAAGACTTAATCGGATATTTTTAGTAGCCATGACACGTTACCAGCAACTTTAAACATCTGTAAGCATTTCAAGATTCAAGAGCGAGTCATTATGTTAAATGCTTTGCGGTAATCAATCCAACCCACAGCAATATTCTTGGGCTTTGCCTTTATTTCACGCAAAATCTTTTTATGTATATACAGCAGATCATTTGTACCCTTAGATCCTTTTCGGCACCCTTACCGTTCGTCCGGTAGCAGTTGTCTTTCTTTCAATGACGTATACACCTCTTCTGCGTTTATACCCATCAATATTTCCTTGGGTGACATCTTTCTCTATGAGAACTGTTCTACCTGTTGTCATCCAGTCTGGTGCCTCACCCGCGAGGCATTCATTAAACTTTGTAGTCATTTGAGCGTGAAGTGATAAAAATCACTTGAACGCCATCCATCCCCAGGTGGTTTCCAGTGTGCTAATCTTCTGTGGAAGACTTTCAAACTTTCACTATTGATACTCAAATCCCCCTGCTGTTTTATACTGCAAAGCTCTTCTCTTAAATACTTTAACCATTTGCGTTTCTTTGTGTCTCGTTTCTATCTATGAATGTGCTTTTGTTTCAGTTTCAGTTTCATTCAACGGTTTCATTCTACTATAATCTTGATTCAGGTTTCTGATATGCTGCTCTAATTGATCCTCACGAGCGGGCTTTGATTTCTCAGTTATTATTATGATAATAATTATGATGATAAAACGTGCTTTACAACAACATTATTATTATTATTATTATTATTATTATTATTATTATTGTCATCATTATCACTATCATTAACATCTCTCTGTTACACACTGAGTTCAAATAACGTTACTGTCCTTATCAAATTGATCAGAACATTCATGTTCTTGAGTTTTGGTAACAATAAGTTTCCTTACATCTAAAGCACTTGTCGGAGGATTCTGGGAGTGTAGCAACAGAGTCTTTTGCAATTCAATTATTCCGGTACCTATCCCAACCTCATTCAGACTTTCTGTCAAATGTTTTTGAAGTTGTTTCTTCCACAGTTTTTTTCAGCCCCTTGCTAAGTCTTGGTATTTCAATATTTTTTCTCTTTCTTTTTCATCAATCCTTGTACCGTATGGAACAGCAAAGCCTATAATCTGGAATTTGTTGTTTTCCTTGTCCACCATAATAACATCGGGTCTTCTTGCTTCAACAACATGGTCTGTTTGAAGTCAAAATTCCCATGCGATCTTATACCCTTCGTTTTCTCATAAAGCTTGCGGTTTATGTTCATAACATTTTCTTTTGCTTTAAGACCGCATTTCCTGCATATCTCCCAATGTACCCTTTTCCCTACCCAATCATGCCTGCGTTTATACTCCTTTTGTGCTAATTTACTTCATTTTCTTAAGATGTGATTGACGCTTTCATCTGCTTTACCACATATCCTGCATTTACTACCTTGTTGTGTTTTCTCAATTTTTCCTTTCACTAAATTTGTTCTCACTGTTTGTTTTTCTGCTGCTATAAGGTTCTCGGTTTCTTTCTTCGGGCTTCCTTCTTTTTTTATCCACAGCCACTGGTACTGCGGTATCTGCCACATCCTCTGTTGGCCTGATGAATTGGCCATGCAACACTTGCTTTTTCCAGTTGGTTTTCCTTACTTAAACTACTCTTTTAACTTATTTTCTGTTTCAGAATCCCTATGCTTAGCATCACCTTTAGCAGCAACTAACACTTTCTCCTTGCCGTCTTCGCCATTGCTTTGTAAGCCAATTATAAAGAAAATAACAGTATCTTTAACGCTCATAATTCCTCTTCCATCTTCTTTCCTTGGGATGAAAAATCCATCGACATTACCCCCTGGGTGGAGTCCCTTATGCATAGTTAAGAGGTTCTTTATTCTTCGATTTATCTCTTGAAGCTCAGGCTTTTTCCAGTTGAGGAAAGCGGCTGAGTATCTCAATACAATAATAGCCCACGCATTATTGCCCTTGACGATATTTCCCCCATTCAACTTTGTCTGCAGTATCTATCTCACTCTTCTCTTGTATTCAAGGCACACTTCTTCTTTCAGATCTTTTACCTGCACTTTATCTGCCTACGATACATCTAAATACTTGTATTTGCCTTCATTCAGTGATTTAACAACTGTATTATCTGGCTTTTTTATTCCATTTGATTTGATCCTTTTCCCTCTCTTCATTACCAACGTTGAACACTTTTCGATTCCAAATTACATGCCCATGTCCTTGTTAAAGGCCAAACGATCTGACTGTATAAGTGAATCAAGTTCATTTTCGTTCTTTGCATACAATTTAAGATCGTCCATGTAAAGTAAGTGATTGCCCTTTTCTCTATTTTTTTTTTGCAAAATCATACTCAGGCATTCCTTATTTCAACACGTTAGTTTGGGAAAAGAATGTAATAACAAATAAAAGGGATGATAAAGCATCTCCCTGAATTATACCTTTTTTAAATTTTAACTTCTCCTAGTGATTACCACATGTTACCTCAATTATCCAATGTTTTAGTGTCTTTTCTAGGAACTGCACTAAAGTATTACTTATTCCTACGATATGCATGCATTCCATTATCAAGGAATGTGGCACCAATTCAAATGCTTTCCTACAGTCATTCCATCCAATTGCTAAGTTCTTTTTCCTTATTCTAACTTCTCAAAGTATCATCTTATCTATGTAGAACTGACTGGCTGTTCCTCTGCTCTTCCTTTTGCACCCTTTTTGTTCCTTAGGCAGAAGCTGCTTCCTTTCCAAAACGAGAAATTTCCATTAGATATTAATGCTGCAAATAACTTCCAAGAAATAGGTAAATATGTGATGGGGCGGTAGTTACTTGCATTTTTCCCCTTTTATTTGTCTTTCTATAACATAAAGTTCCGGCCCTTTCTCATCCATGTTGGTGTCTGTCCCTCGAAGCATAAAATAAAATATTACTCTAAATATTAATGCATTGTAGTACAATTTTTTAGCCAGAACCCTCGTACGCCATCTGGTTTAGGCGCCTTCCAGTTTGGTGTATATTTAGTAATCTCTACTTTCTCTTCCGTGATATTCACTTTTGCTTGTCTTCGTCCAGCGTTCGATATTATTTTTATTATTAACAAAGGTGCCCTTTCCTGAGTTTTCAGAGACAAAACCTTCCTTAATATCTTTGCTGTGCCTAAGAGTGACGTCTTTGTCTCAACTTCAGCCATCTGAAATGCGTCATAAATATTCTGGGAGAATTACCTGATAGCTAATTATTAATACTGCCAATGGGAAAGGTCTGGCAGCTATAATTGAGGAGTCAAAACAAAAAACGATAACCAAAAGTATGAAATAAAGTGTGAACAGAGGATTCTCTTATTCAGAGAAACTGGACTTTTGAAGGATGATCAGCACCATTACACAATGAATTAAATGGTAGTGGTAAGGGGAACTGTGTGGGTTTCTAATGGTGAAGAAAGTAGACGCTTTGGAACAGTACACAGAGCACCTAAAAGGTACACAATAATAAAGGCGTTTGCCGGAATCAAACTCAACAAGAAGATTGTGAAAAATTTGGTAACCTTTATGATATCACGGCCAAAGACATGAAAGATAATATTGCGGAGAAAGTTACATTACCGAATTTGCTAGCTGACTTATGGCAAGACTTTTTTGGGCAAAAAGACACTGCAACTGGCAAAGCAATTGAAGATTATCGTCCCAATCTTTGTCTTGCTTAATGTGTAAATTAATGACAGGTTTCATAGCAAAAGACATGTACTTGTAAGTGGAAAGAGACCAACCACTACCGGGAAAACCAAATGGTTGTAAATGAGGTCGTCGTTTAACCAAATACCTATTGCTTATTACCAAGACAGTACTGAAGGATTGTAAAAAAGCCATACAAATCTTGCTATGACGCACAAAGGTTATACAAAAGCGTATGATTTTGTACTCCAAAGTTGGATTACGTAGTGTCCTGGGACGTCTGGAATCGCAGAAAATGTCATAGAATTTCTGAACTGAACTAATAAACAGTGGAATTTACCCTTAACATTAAATAGTGGAGTTCTCAGGGAAGTAGGTGTAAAACGACACATATTTCAATAGGACAGTTTCACCTTTGTTGTTCATAATCAGTTTAATATCACTATCATTAATTCTTAAAAAGATCAATTCATGATATGAATGGGGCAAGAAAAATTTAAAACGTAACCGTATGTTCTTCAAGGATGATCCAACATCATTTGGAAAGAACGAGAAACAGATCCGTACCCCTAAAAACAATGTACATCAATTTAATGTGTTCGTTTGAAATTTGTTCTTAAAACTGTTGTATGGTTATAAATGCAAGGAAAAATATCTACATGTGATGAGACCGACCTTTTTGATAAACAGACATGAAAGAGTAAGTGTGAGTGTGCGAGTGAAAGAGGTGGATGAGAACTGGTATACATATTTTGGGACTGTACAGCTGGACAAGATCTAAGATAAAATCAAAGCGAAAATCATATAAAAAATACAAGTGGAGACTCGGGTTGGTTGTGAACTAAAGGAAAGAAACAAGATTAATGGTGTTAACACAAGGACCAAGCACCAGGTGTTTAGTCGTGCCTAAGTGTTGCAATGTAACCTCACAAATCTACAAAATAGGCATTACGTGGGAGGAAAAAAAAATCAAACTAAGTCAATAAATGCTGCTTCAGTAATAAAAAACATATATACCTGACAAAAAGGAAAATATATATACCTGCTTGAAAAAGGCTGTTGTGAAGTTTCCACCTTCGATTGCAATATCTCCTAATAAACGCTTTTGGTTTGCTTTTTTTAATATATTTTCTTCGACAGTTCTTTCACAAATCAACCTTTGTGGGTAAAAGCAAAAGATCGTATAACCTTTTTTCCAAAAAATTGAAGGGAAATTGGTACCAATAACAAAGAACAGCAGCTTAAAAATTTATCAGTTTAAAATGCAGAGAAGACAATCAAACATAGAAAAAAAATTATGTGATACGGTTTAATTTTCATGTTGAAAAAATAGTCGTATCAACAAGATGTAAAGTCGCCTGGCTTAAAGCCTGAATGACAGGAGGAAGGATGGGGAGAGGGGAGGGGAGGGCACGCATCACACTGGAATGAGATCTCTTAAAATCATAGACATTAAATTGAAAATAAAAATAAATCTCCACCAAACCACCCCAAAAACACGCTCCTACAAGAAGATGCTTCTTAAAAACTGTATGTTTCCTATGAAAAATAAAACTTTGTTCCAACGTTTAGTTATCAATTGTAATTTAACGACGTACAATATACAAATACTAACAACAAGTTGCTAAGCAATAACTGCTGAAGAATAATAAAAAGAAAAACGACTAAAATCAGCCAAAACAAATAAAAACTAATGCCTTGTTGAGGAACACATTACCAACCTTCACAATACAAGGCGAGCTAACTACTGCGCTACTGCGGGAATAGTAAAAAAACCCACAAAATTCAGCAGGTACAGCTGTGAGTAAAACATCATTAAACTAAACAATAGTGCAACTACACAAATGACCATAGACAAGATGGTGTAAGTATTAATTTTAAGATACAAAATGCGCAGTGGAGCGATACAAGATTTCGACTCTCAGCTGCTAGCTCGGTTAAAAAGACAATTTTTTCGCGTTTTTCCGTTTTTCCGTTCTTCCTTCTCCCGTAGGTCTCTGTTACATAAATAAAATTAAACTGAACTATTTAAATACCTGTATATATGTACATCCCTAGTCTGCCCAATTCTATGGCAACGATCCTGTGCCTGCGCATCCATTGTAGGGTTCCAGTCGCTGTCATAAAAAACTACCGTGTCGGCACCTGTCAGATTGACACCGAGTCCACCACTTCTTGTAGACAAAATAAAGCAAAATATTCTTGCGTCTTGATTAAATCTTTCCATTAGGACCTAAAAGCAGGTAAAAAGTGAACCTAGTAACAACACATACATTTTCAAACAGCTGTCGGTGGAAGTTGTCGGTGGAAGTTGTCGGTGGAAACTGTCAGTGGAAACTGTCAGTGGAAACTGTCAGTGGAAACTGTCAGTGGAAACTGTCGGTGCAAAGGTCTCTAAAAATTTTTGTTTATCTTAAAAATTCTATTTTTAAGTAGTTAAATAATATTCGTAGTTTAGCTAACTTAATCAAGTTGTCTAATTAAGTTTAGTGTAGTCAGGCAATTAATCACTCGGTGAGTGGGAATCTGTCTAAATACTCGGACNTGGAAGTTGTCGGTGGAAACTGTCAGTGGAAACTGTCAGTGGAAACTGTCAGTGGAAACTGTCAGTGGAAACTGTCAGTGGAAACTGTCGGTGCAAAGGTCTCTAAAAATTTTTGTTTATCTTAAAAATTCTATTTTTAAGTAGTTAAATAATATTCGTAGTTTAGCTAACTTAATCAAGTTGTCTAATTAAGTTTAGTGTAGTCAGGCAATTAATCACTCGGTGAGTGGGAATCTGTCTAAATACTCGGACAAGAATGAGTCTGAAAGGCAAACTTATCTTTAGTGCAACGAATACTTTTTAATAGGGCTGCCTCGTGTTTTTCCCTTTGCATGTAATGGAATACTCTTACAACAGGCTGTTGGACACAACCTTATTGTTTTATGTAACTGTACGCGTTGATAAAACCAAAGGCAAAATTTGCGTCAGTGACATTTGTACGACTAGCAAACGACAAAGACGCCGTAAGGTTTTTTACCTATTTAAAAGCTTCAGTAAGACTAACAGAATAACTTATATTACCTTTATTTGTACGATGAGTGAATGGCAGAAATAGGGTCAAATTTTTTGTTTTATAATGCTCTAATAAAAATAAAGATATAGCCTCTGTCAGCATTATTTGCACGACCAGTAGACAACAGAAATCGGGTGGGAGGAATAAATATGTAAATGCTACGATAAAAATACTGGCATCCCCTGTAAGATTATTATATGTAAAACCAGTGGCCATAAAAAATCGTATTGTTCTCTGGTGTCAGCTTATCTGTATTTTGCTATTCCAAAGCCACATTCACATTTATCCAAACAAAACACTACCATACACAAATATGGTCCAAGAAGACATCTGGTTGTGATTTTGTAGCCATGCTGTCTTTGTTAAGAATTGTTGTGGGTGATGATGGTGATGATGAAGATGATGAAGATGATGAAGATGATGATGATGATGATGCCGATGATGACGATGACGATGACGATGATGACGATGACGATGATGACTACGACGACGACGATAGTGACGTTGACGACAAAAACCTCTGACACAAGCAAGTGATTCGCTTTCAAAATACGAACAGTGAAAAGTAGTTCCTACAGTACTCTCAGTCACAGGTCTTACCATACCGAAAATCATTAACGTCTCTATTTACGCCTTTCGTAAATATTTTTCGAAAAGCTGCCACAAACAAAGTTTGTACAAAGCAAGATATATTTAATTTAACTTTATATACTGAAAGGTGGAATATTTGGCTCTCGTTACCTGTCTCTGTTCTATTTTGGTTGCGCCATCAAGTCGAAGGTAAATATGGCCATGGTAATTAAGAAACTTTTCCAAAACATCAAGCATTCTGGTCATTTGTGTGAAAATTAAGACTCTAAAATACCCAGAAAAAGACATGCATATTACAGAAAATATCTGCAAAATTATATGTAAACAATTAAATTTAATGACTTGATTGTAATTAAAAATACTCCAAATGCAACAAAATTCTTTCTGAAAAAACACACTAGCAAAACCACTTTATGTCAATTCTAATGGGTTTTTTCATTAGTTCATTCTTTACTTAGCTTCTTGTGTGCAAGAATAGTGTTCATGATAACCTCACTGCTGTAGCCAACAATAATCGATTTCCAAAACAATCCCACACCATTTTTCATGGCAACCTTTAGCTGGCAAATAGACAGCTGCATACTTTTACTTTCTATTTTAAACATTCAAGGATATGACAATGTTCTCTATACGATTTTATGTGCAAGACAAATATCTTTAGCTGCGCATCTCTGGAAAAAGCTGCTAATGACATTCGTTAATGGAAACCGTTTGTCTCGCTTTATTCTTAAATTAAGACAGAGAACAGTAATTATTTCTCTTAATTACTCTGATCTAATTCCTCTGTAAGTAAAACCAATGGCAAAAATAGACTACGTACCTGTGTTTTCCTATTTTCAACCTTCGAAGCAAAATATCGAGCGCTTGTAATTTGCCTACCGGAAAAATGAAATAGAAATGCAAGTAATAAAACTGCAGAAAAATGCAGTCATCCTAACTGCATCCTATAATTGATAAACAAGCAAAGCAAAGCAAACCGAGGTTGCATACAGTTGACTATAAAACTTTTTCCTATGGCAACCTTCTTTGTTCCATTGGTTTGGGGTTCGTGTCGGCTACATCACGTTTTAACCAATCGAACACTGACCTAAATGTAGGCCATTAATGAAACTACAAACAACCTTTAATACAGACTCGGGAAAATGATACAAAAGGAATGTGAAAGAGGACCAGGTAAAATCAGAAAAGGGCATATTATGATGTGCACGAGTCTAGGGAAAGCTTAATGAAAAAAGAACCTATTAGTCAATCCAACTGAAAGCTTGATAAATTAGAACATCAAAAAAATTAAATTCAAAGAAAGAGCAGCACACGGCAGGGGTAATGAAAAGAATGAGAATTGTGATCATCGCCTTAGAAACAATGGAATAAAAATGAAATGGTCTTTTGGAAAAGTAGTATTTAGTAGGAAAGATAAGGCTGCATTGGCAGGGTGAACAAAACAACGACATAAAAGAACCTTTGCAACCAAGAACGCAAAGAAATTAAAGGTGCTATGGCTGTAATGATACATGGTCGTACAAGGTTTGTATCTCGCCAAAATCGCAGAACATGTTAGGAAAAATTGCCCGAATAACTATAAAAAAGGGTTTAAAATAAAACTTTATAACGTACAGCGAATGCGGAAAAAGTACGGCGGATAATCAGTAGCGTTAACTACAAAGTAATAAAAATAAATGGAAGCGAAGGGGCCATCACAGTAAAGAGAGATTCGAAAATACATAAAAAGTACATTGTCTAATAAATGTACCTCAGTTATTTAGTAACAATTTCCAACATTGGTGATGTAACTGCAGAAATGGCTAGTAAAATTATAAAAGGGTGAGTGCCATCCACAAAAGTTTTTAAGATACAAAATCCAAACAAAACAATTTCACTACAGTGTGGCTGCTACCCGTGGAAGATGACAACGGGGCGGCGGCAAGGTGTGAGGAAATTAAACACAAATCAAAATACGTGCAAAAGACGATACTGAGAATAAAAATTGGAAGAACGTAGGTCTTCCCAATAGGGCTAATATTACAAGACCAACCACAGAAAAGATACAGAAATCAATCGAAATAAACTAAGTTCTGGTCATGAAAAATATTCTCAAGTTCCTTTATTTGGGCCCCAAAGAGAAAAAGGTAATGTGGACTCCTGACAAGAAACCAAGAAACATGGGGTCTGAACCAAGGCCCTACGGCCTAGGATCCAACACGTTGGTCGACATTGTGCACGATCAAGGCAGATGGGGAAAAGTGCGCAGAGGCCTTGTGTATGACTAGCCACGAGGAACGCAGTTAAGACAAAATTTTCTGCCATTAATATTGTGTATGAACTCCTACTGGACTGTAATCGAATTGTTTATTAAACTTAAACTTTTGAAATATTATCAAAGAAAGAATTGAATATGCTGTAGCCACATAAACACATAAGCCAACTATTTGTACATTTCTCGCCCTCTGAGAGATTTGGGTTACCCGTTAATTTCAAATAACCGGAACCATAAAGTCTCATTGTAAACAATATCAATTAAAAAACCTACTTTATTTTCAAAGCAAGTAAATAAAAAATTAGGCTCGGGCAAAAATACTCGTAAATATAATATAGTATATTACATCGTATAAAAATGCACAACCAGTTTTCATTGTCGAAAAACAGAAATTTTCAGCAATAAAGTTTATCCGAGGGCAAATTTTCCTGAAAAACCAGTACGATTAAAACTTTACTTAAAATAATAATGACTAATAAATCTACGTCAGTGGTTACTAAGTCTTGGAGCATTTTTGGTCAAGGTTTCTGGTATTCTTTCCCACATTCTTTCGTTAATTATCACGTACAGAGAAAACAAAGACAGCTTTGTAATAATATGTAATTGTAATATACGATACTTTTCACTTTTCAATGCTTTTCATTTACAAAACATCACATATGATAAGAAACAGGAGCAACAAAGGTAAAATAACATAAACTCACCACAATCGTACTGTATAAGTCTAGTTTCCGGAAATTGTATCCTGATTTCCCTTTCAACCCTTGAAAGAATACTGCAAGGTTCGTGGAAAATTTCATTGATACCGGTTGAAAACTGAGTCCATTTGGCCTTCACAGATGGCGGTGGATGTGAAACATGCATAGTTATCCCAGTGTGCGATGTTACAGGGGGAACAGCAAAAACGAATCTAGCAACAACATTATTCAGAAAAAAAACTTATCGGCTCAATTAAAAAAAAATTGCAATATCACAGTTCTAGCTTTTAGCTATCTTTTTGTGTCAAACTCAAGTCAACGAAAATACGGGCCAAAGTTTTGAATGCAAAACATTTATAACAAAAATTACGTGCCAATGCAAAATTATTTGGACCCTTTTATACTGCTCATACCTTAATAAGTTGCAGTGTATAATCTACACTCTATTACAACACTGTTGGCTGTAAAATATTAATTTTATTATTTAACAGTTTCACCTAAAATAACCAAAGTTTAAAACTGCTAAGTAAGCTGTGTTCCAGTTTTAGCAAAATATAC
Source organism: Morbakka virulenta (assembly GCA_003991215.1). Classification (NCBI taxonomy): domain Eukaryota; kingdom Metazoa; phylum Cnidaria; class Cubozoa; order Carybdeida; family Carukiidae; genus Morbakka; species Morbakka virulenta. Next base: position 713,225 of record RDPX01000136.1, on the reverse strand, counting down.
TTTGTACGGGATGGAAATAACTGCGAAAAATGAGTAACTGTCATGGATGGGTTAGGATTGGATGGTTGGAATGGGTTGGGATGGATGGATGGGATGGATGGATGGGATGGATGGATGGGATGGATGGGATGGATGGAA
>RDPX01000136.1:688187-708419 GCA_003991215.1 Morbakka virulenta | reverse complement strand
TCTCTCTCTCTCTCTCTTTCTGATAAACTCTACATCTTTTCTCATTCTCATTATGCTACATCTCTTTCTTTATTCTGCAGGTGAGTCTATGGAAATGGTTTTAAAGTGTGTTCTTCTCTTGTTCTTCGCGTGAAAGCTGTCGACCGGTCTACAATACCTTGTTACATGTGCTCATCTGAATACTGTGTTTAAACAAGTTTTAAAAAAACTTGCTATTCTACTTGCGTCTTCCCGCACACATCAAAACTAGGAACTCTCTTCCGTCCTTTTGCTCTACTGATGTTTGACTTTCCCTCCTTCAATCCTCTATTAATCGTCAACTCTTCCTGCTCCTCTATTTAAGCTCATCTTTTCCCTTTTAACTACTGATTAGTAGTTACATGTAGCTTCAGAAAGTGAAAAAGAAGAGGGTAAAAAGTCGACAGTTATTAAGTCGAAATACAACACAGTGAGGACTATCTCTAAAAAGGTTAACTGTGGGGTTAAAAGTGGGATGATTCGCGATACAGAATGTACAAATAAATAAAAACTACTTTTGCAAACTGTGACACGCTACAACTAATTTAGTAGTCAAATCAAATAAATAACCGAAAACATTGTTTTCAACTTACTTTGTCCTTGACATAAATTCGTCATACAGATACCTCTGTCTTTTTGACAAATAACACCTAACTACATGTTCATATTTCTTCGGCATCTGTGTCTCGACTTCTGATTTCAGGCGACGCAACAAGAAAGGTCGCAATATCTGTTGGTAAAGATAAAATATTTACTTAATGCAGAAAATACTCTATTAAGTCTGAAACAATAATTTGCGTAGAGCTACTGTCAATTAACAAATAGCTTAGAATCCTGGTGTGAATGTAACTGCGTTGTGACAAAGTGAAAGCTAAAACACAACATTACTCAAACCTCGAAGATACGTCAGTAACCACGTGGAAGTATCTTCTCTTCTAGGAGGTCATGTTCTTATACCTCTTTAAGTATACATAAGGTCGCTTTGGTCAGTCAACAACTTGCTGATTTCTGGTGTGGGCTTTGCTTGATTTCTAATTTACATGGTCATTGTCGACTCTAAGAAGTTAAATAACGCAGAAGATACTGCCCGTCAACAAAAGGCCCTACTAGCAGATTTGGCAGCAAGCAATAAAATTCAACTGCAAAGTGGTGACGTTGCGACTCAGAAAAAATAAACTACCTGTGCATCAATAAATTTCAAAGTAAAACAACAATGTTATTTCACAGAACTATCAAAAACCTATTTAAGACTAAGGCCGGGCTGTATTCTTCAGCGCATGTGAGCGTACAAGAATCGGCAACATATTAAACAATACAAATTCATTCTCAGCAAACCACCACTGTAAGAATCACCCGCTCTCTTAATCGTAACTGCTGCTCCCAACACATATTTCAATGTAATTATTTCAGCTCTGTTTTATAAATATTAAGAACTCTCAAACACAAGTACAAGTGTTGATGCATGTGTGTATGTGTGTATGTATGTGTGTATATATTACTGTTCCGATAGTGTGTGGTGATGAAATGTCGACTAGCCTTGCTTGACATTAATAAAAATGTCCTTTTAAAAAAGGAATAGGCTTATCGATATAGGCCACTTGAAATTGTTAACCTAGATATTACGTAGGTAACACTGGATAATGGCCTGCAATGGGTATCTAATAAAAACTCAAAAATGGTTTCGAATTGAACCCATATTGTACGTCAAGTTAATGTTTGTTCAACAAATTAATCGTTTTTATGAAACAGCAAACCTTGTGAAGCCTTGCGACAATCTTCTCATTATACTCTCTTGTCCCTTCTATCATTCCGGACAATGGATTCGAAAACCATTCTTTGAAATCTTGATGAGATGTAAATAAATGTGGCATTAAAAAGTGCATCAGCGACCACAATTCCATGAGACTGTTCTGAAGAGGTGTTCCAGTAAGGAGTAATCTTCGCTGACTGTTGAAGTTAAGTAACATCTGCCACCTTTGCGACTTGAAGTTTTTGATGTTCTGGGCCTGATCAAAACGAATTTCATGGTAAATGCTTATAAGAATTCAAGTCTATAAACATACGAATAATACAAAGATAAAATTGTAATTCTTCTGTTTATAGCTGTGGCCAAAACCTTACTACCAAACCCAGAAATATGTCATGGTAGCCAAACAGCTTAAGGTAAAATTGTCACTTACCTTCAGCGCGCAGAAGAGAGAGGGGTTGTGAAATAGAAAGTCCATACACAAACCCACAAGAATAGAAAAAAGTTAATTCTTAAAGACATGAGCTGGGCATATTTATGCAGCTGTTATAAAATATCCCTTACCCCCGCCCCTTAAATGGTCCTCTTACAGTGACTACAACTGCTTTTCTTTACAGGAAGTATTGACTACCTGAGATAAAAACAAAGTCTCCCGGTCCTGTCAAGCTCCGTAAATCTAAAGAGGGGAAACTTTATCATTTGAGAGTTTTTTTTAAATGCCAACAACCATGGTTAGCCAGCGAAGATAACTTTTGGAATAGCAAAATAGTAAACACAAGAAAGGGGAGGAGGGGTGCAAAACAAAAACCCAAAAGAATTTCAAACAAAAAGCTAAAAACAATGTTTATCACAATTCAATACATTTTCTTTGTTAATTCTTTGATAGATTAGAAATGTTCCTCACTATACTCAAAAGTTGAAGTTCTTGCCTTTTCAACAACGCTAGCATATGGATCGCACATGGTTGGACATGTTGGTCTGTTCAACTGAATGGGCTTAATGCTAGACAACGCATCATAAAGTTGACTGCTTGCCCTTTGTAAAGTCAAGCTCGTATTGACTCATAAAAACATTATTTTAGTCAACTTCAACAAATTATCAATTTTGCCTTTAATTGTTTAGGTTATTTTCTTCATAAATAAATATCACAAAATGTCAAGTCTGCATTTTAACATCTCCATTTTTAACACTTTTAATCCTGAATGTGTATGTGAACCTCCAAAAACCTCTAACTGGTTGCAATAGCTCCATTTACATTCGCAGATATTCTTTATGAGTAAAAGTTACACAGAACTTTATTTCTTCAGTAAAAAATTATTTTCAAACCAATGCTCTCAAAGCCGTACGTACCGAACAACATAACACAATAATTCTCAGGAAAATCTCCGTTATCTAGCAATTTTTTCATTTGTGTTTTGACAAGAAAAAGAGCAAATCACGACTCTCTGGACAAGTTATTTTTCTAAATCTTCACCAAATCTGATTTTTTCATCCTTGACCTTAAACCTCTTGTGTTGGGTTACCTCCGTCGTGTCAAATAGAAATTTTGTCAAAAAACCCCCTTAAACATAAAAGAATGACGGGATCACTTGCTTACAGTAATAAATTCCAATGGTTGTCTTGTTTGTGTGCCAGGGGAAAATTTAGCTTCCTGCATTGCGTGGCTAAATTAGTTAATCAATCTTCTCAGAAGAGTCAATTTTTGTTCACTTTCTTTCATTTTCGGCTTCTGTCACAAAAATTAGCTTTTTAACACTCATTCAATTATAACAGCTAAAACCCACAAAGAAAAATGTTTGAGGAAAATTGACATAATCCCAGTAATGATAATGTGACCAAGGCTAATTAAAAAAAACCCAGATGTTTAAAATAATTGTCATGGGTAATAAAGTCAACTGAACTGTGCATTTCCCTTGCTTTCAAATTCATTTCGAAGAGTGGAAACGCACAATTACTTCTTCTATTTCAACATGTAGGTATTTCTTTTCTGACATTAATAACAATGTCATATCAACAAAGAAATTGCCTTGTCAATGTCGGCCATCTGAAATTGTTAACCTAGATACAAACCAGGCAACATTGGATAATGGCCTAACCAAGAATGGTATCGGAAACAAAATTAAGTCATTTAAATATGACCTTTTTCGAATTCAAAAGAGCGTAGTACGTCAAAAGAAAAACTGCTATTAAACCAACGTTTATAATGCTTTTACTTACCTCGTCAAGAATTAGATACTTCCATTTCTTCCTTCGAAAAGCTTGATGATCTTGAATGACAAGTTTGTAGGATGTAATGCAAACATGGAACGCATTTGGTTTTGACCACCCCTAAAATTCAATGAAAATTCTCTCTAACAATACCAATCATAAAGTACCAACAAAACAAGTTCCAAGGATAATCACTGGATTCTTTCGATGGGTATTTTCTTTTGCCACTAGAAAACTTAGTGTGGGTTATATCAAATCATGGGAGTGTTAAAGGAAGGCGAAAAGACTAAAATGATTTGGACATATCCAAAGAAAGGAGGAGGGTGAAAGTGATGGCATTTTAACTGAATTAAGTGGACGCCAGAGCACCACGTAGAAGGAATAAGAAGACACGGCTCATAAAAGTACAAGAGAACCCGTGAGCACTGGGAGTTAAAAAGGACCTTGCTTATGACCGTCAAGATTGTCAGGAACCTTAATGCCCTCGGACTGATTTCATTTAAACGAGTTCCGAAAAATGATAGAAAATGTGATAAAACTATTAAATGAAGCTGCAGACCCCCATTATTTCTGTAGCAGCACGTTTTGGCATATATTTTGTATTCATCGCGTTCGTATTTTATGCAGCCAGCATCCGGATGCAAATAATTTTTCCCCGCGGAGTCTTCCAGTGCGGTAATCAAGTCACAATACAAAAAATGGCACATATTAACCAGTGAACAGTGAACAAAGAAATGACGTACAACACTGCAAATATAAAGAATTGAAGCGAACAACCAAAACAAAGGTCGTTTTGTGCGTAAGAATATGTACACAAAAAACCCAACGTGGTTTTACAACATGCCCATTAAAAATAACATTTATTCCCTCTCCCATCATTCTGCTATCCACCTAAGAAAGAGGCGATGATGGTCAAAAAGTCAATCAAAGCAAAGTGTTCCATCACTGCTATTAAATAGAATCGAGATATATCAATACAAATATTTCTAATTTCAATTTTTTCTTTACCGTAATTTCTCATTTGAAAATAGTTCCTTTAAAATAAGAACGTGTTGAATACAAAATAAATCCTAAAAGGTAAAAATTGTTCCAATTGTTTATATTGATCTTGGGCAGTAACTGTAAATGTAGCTACACGTGTTTTGCTGTTCACTGCAAAGCTACCTATTTCATAGATCAAACATGGAAAAGTTAGAGCATCAAGTATCTCGGGTTGCTTCAAATTTCACAACTCAGGACTTTTCCTCGTACGGATTCTAAATACAATAGTAAATATCAAAACAAAATAGAACATACCTGTCTTTTCTGTTTTCGCTCCTTTTGTGTCCCATAATAGGTTAATATTTTAAAAGCCGGGCACCACTTTTTAAATTCATATTCCCAGTTTAACATAACACTTGTGGGAACAACCACCAAATGAGGTCCCCAAGTCGTTTTTTCGCAAGCTAGATGTGCAATAAGTGCTATTGTTTGTATTGTTTTTCCTAGACCCATTTCATCCGCAAGAATTCCATTCAGCTGTTTATCATACATTGTAACAAGCCAATCCAGTCCAATATGCTGGTACTCTCTTAATGTGTGCCGCAAAAGGAATGGAACAACAGTTCGCACCTTTGATCAAATGAAACAAAGCTAAATCAACTTAACCCTGACAAACTGGAATTAATATACAGTAATAAAAAGAAATAGTCGGTGAAGATAACAAAAGTATGAACGGATCTGAAATTTTGGAGTTCTCCCTTTAACAATAGCCCTTTACATTGGTATATTATATTAAAAAACACTCAGTATAGGCACCCGATAATGCTATTAACAAAGACAACCTGTACTTTTAAAGAATTTTGAGTATTATTTTTGTATGCTGAAGGTAAAATTTTCTTTTTCACATACGTATATATGTGATTTTGATCTTTTTAAAAAAATGGCTCTTCACAGATTACAACCCTTTAAACAGGTTCCCTCCTTTTGTACATTCTACACTAAAGTAAGAGTCTGATCCTGGAATCCATATCATTTTACTGAGACTTCTATCTATTTCCATCCCATCGGGAGTAGAAGCATTTTTATAACTGGCAATTAAGGCTTTTAATCCACAACTTTTGTCTTAAAACTCCACATCTGAAAAGGAAACATTTAACTTTTAATTTACAAAATGTCGTATTTATTCCTTGCAATGTGGGGAGTATTTGCACACAAAAACAATTCAGAAACATTTTCTAGGTTCCCAAAATTCGCCTTATACCTTTGGCTTAAATTATGCAGCCCAATAAGTTCAATTCGTTGGAAATTCTTTGGGGATAGTTAGACAAGTTACCCCATGACTATATTACTCCAATACTAATCAAAATGTCAGAATTAAAGATAGTTTGATTTTATTTAGAACGTCCGACCCCTATGTCAACCTTCAGACTCTGCCCTGTATTACACTTTTCAAGCAACGTTAAAACAAATATTTCAAAAATTAAAATCGTAAGGCTGCTTGAGAAAACAGTGACATTTACTATGTACCATGGGTTTCACAAAAGCATTCTAGGCCTCTGTCTAGTAGGGTACTGTAAATATGATCTGATGTACAACGGATTTTGCTTTGAATCAGTACATGGTTTTAAAAGTTGAGCGTTTTTTATTAGTTTCACCGTGTGTAAGCCAAAGAGCCATTTTACTGTATAGGATTACTCTGCATAAAAAATACATAACAAAACAAGGAGACAAATGGTTAAAAGATCCAAAATAATTTACAGTTAAACTAATGGCTTACATTGGACTTAAAACCTACAATTGTTAAGGGAGTCCAGGAACGAACTTATTAACCACTAATACTTCATTTCATTAGTTGTTAAGTAACAATAATTCAATCAAAATACCAACATTTTTTTTCAATTTTCTTTCAATCTGTGGCAGCTAAGCCCATAAATACCCAACCCCAGCCAATAAATCTCTCCGTATAAGTGAATAGTAAAGCGAGATAACTCAGTAAAAATAATTTATTACACAAGAAAAACGACTAATTTGAACAAGCTACAGCTGTGCTAGAGACTAATAACATTCCCAGCAGCCAGGTTAATTCTCTTTCGTATTTTCTAATTTCATTTCACTGTGTACAGTTCACATGGATTAGGCACCCTCATTAAAAATGTTATTATTACTACCAACATCGCCATCTCCATTGTTACTTTGATAAATACTAATTGCGAAACGTAACTCTATATATTGTATACCATGTATCTCATCCCTAGGCCTGATCCCGACCCATTAAATAATGCTGGCAGCCAATATCCAATTTTTGGTCTTATTTTTTCACCTTCTTATTTGACCAAAAGGAAGGCAGAGACTGCAAACTTTGGAGTCAAACACAAATAAAAGGTTTACAGAAACATTGAGACAACTTCTAATAGCACATGAGAACAAAGAAAACATTCACGTCATCCAAACACCATAAAATATCCTATCGAGGCCAAAGCATTTAAAATAACCTATAATTTGGTAGCTCATTTCAATATAAAGATTTTATCCATATTTACGCCTGTATTTCTGTAATTTTTCTAACTATGGCATTAACCATCGTTTAAGAATTCGATCGTCTTTTTTAATGAGTGACCTAAAGTAGAAAAATTCAAACTCTTTTGGAACATATCTGGTTCAAAAAATCTTCGGCTTTGGCATTCACTTTTTCCTTTCAGGTCAGTCTTAAAACACTCTGTCACAAATGCGCGCTACAAACATGTCGGTCCGTCCGTGGAAGGTAGAAACGTATTTCAGAGGTGGCAAACAAGGAGCTGAAAATGTTGACTTCTTCCTCTCAAAAGCTCAAAAAACCTGCAAATATTATGGCATTTCCCCTTAAGTTTTCGAAAATGTTAGTTGCTCGGAGGAGCACAGCAGTGTATTATCTTTTTATAAAAACACTTACTTTTCAAACATAACTGGCTCCTGCTAAGATTCCACTAAAAATTCGCCATGTACTTTTTCAAAAATTTTTGGTGATACTGGTGTCTTAAGATAGTGTCATCCGTGACCGCTAGCTTGAAACTGATAAGACTTTGGAAACTAAGAGCAATAATTTGCTTGAAATATTCACTATTCAATTTACAGCGTCGTGTAAGAAGCCTTGTAAATTTTTTTGGACATCCCCTTTGAACTATATATACGCTAATTTTTAATAAGTTTCATAACTTCCATCAATAACATTTTATTCCATTAGTCAATTTCTGGTGCAACAGAATATCATTAACGCTCTTTTTACGCATAAAAACTTTAAACTTTAAACATAAATCCTCACCTCGGTAGTTGACAGTGTAAATCCCTTTGGTTGTAAACTTTCTGCAGTTGCTGCTGCATCATTTAAATCTTGATCTGGAACATTGCTGCTATCCTAAACGGCAAAAGTAACATTGCAACTTACTATTGAAAATGGCTTTATTGTCTTTGAAAGGAGATTGGTGGCTAGCATTTCCAAATGGTCTAAATTCATGAATTTGTATTTTCACTGACGTCTAATATATGTGACACCAAAATTCTAAAAAGTTGCTCGTTCTTCACAACAACAAAACATTTAATTAACTTGTTAGAAAAAGGTGTAACTTCATTAAAGCAGTTATTAATGACAGCAGGTTCTACGCTGCTCTAAATTTCTGTGGCCTTTCTGCCCAGGAATGTACCCTTGACCATATATTGTCTTCATTTTTAAAAGCATTAATTTATTCATTCACGTTGCCACCCTCGTGTGAGGCGTTGACGTCTTCTTCGTGGAGGGCATGGTGCGATTGATGCTTTCTCGCCAGGTCTGCGAAGGTTATTTTTTGGTGGAGAGACCTGTCCATTTCAATATATTGCCACACCACCTCAAGTTTGGTCTTCCACGCAGACGCTAGGTTCCTGTTAGCAGGTCACAGATGACAACATTTGTGAGACCACCTTATTGTTTGCCTGACAACACCATTCAGCCTTTCTTTTTAGAAGTAGATCAGAAGTAATTAATGGTCTGCTCCTAATAATCTCCATCAGCGTCTCGTTTGAGATGCGATCAGACCACTGAACATCAAAGAGCACTCTCCAGATGAGGCGACCAAAAAGCATCAATGAGGTTTAGGTGTGCTGTTTTCATGGACCATGTGGTTGAACCATAAGTGAAGACTGAAGAAATGTGAAGACTGACGAAATGTGAACAACAGCTAGTTTTTTATGTCAAAGGGGGCCCAACGGAAATATCTTAACTGGTTCAGGGTCGCCTTGCCCGAGCAACTCGTGTAAGTATTTCCCTCGAGTCATACAAATTTGCAGGTATTGTTACACCAAGGTATTCAAATTTGTTGACTCGTGGGATGATGTCCTCGGGTATGAGATGGTTGTCGCAGATTTCTCATTGATCACCATGTATTGAGTCTTTCCTGGGACCCCAGAATATATAGCATAAATTCGGCGTCTTCGTGTAACAGACTAACCATGGCGAGGTCGTCCGCATATAGAATCTCCTCACTTCAACCTCGACAACATCGGATTTCGTTATGTTGTTGCAAAGGGCATGTCATCTTTAGTGCAGGATCCCTTTTATGGTACCTCTACTCAGTATGGAACTGAACTGAACTGCACTGAACAGTGCTCACTTCAACTATGGCGACGTCGTTCATCTTGCGTTGAAGAATGTTGTGCACAACCATTATCCCGTGTGATATCAGAGGCAGGGTACGGCAAATGCTGCAACTCCCTCTGTCATTTTTCAAGAGTCAAAAAGTGTGACCGCCTAATGGTGCTATTTCTTGACTTCCTCCTCTACTGACTGCAAGAAAAATTGTCAGAACGGCCTTTAATTGTTACCTCTGGCATTCTGGGTTTTCTCGGGAAGTTGTTTGAGTCTTGAATAGTGCTTTTGACTCGTGGCAATCAAGCATCCTGCATTTTAACCATGTTGCACTGTAGCCAGTCGTAAAAGTCGCTCTTGCATGCTTATTTAACTGCACATTTTAGAGCTAGGAATGCCGGAGTACCAACGGCTTTACATTTGCGTACAATGAGTTCGAAAATCACGTGATGTACAGTTGGTTGACTGCAGTGTTCCGTTTCTCATATAGCTCTATTGCTGGTTTGTGTAACTTTCAGCTGGCATATCAAATAGGTCTCCATCTGAGATACTACTGGCAACTGTCCGTTTGAAGGTGTTTGTCGTTTAACCGGATCAGAGAGAACCTAAGTTTGGTCGCATAGCGCGGCGTTTCTTTCTGAATTTCAGGCGTATGTTGCAGAGGACTAGCTGACGGTCGCTTTCAAAGACTACGCTGAGGGAGCTGCAGTCCGTGATCCAGTTCTCTTGGTTCGGTTGTCGATTAGCACATAGTGTATCGTGTTACGTGCATTGCCGGTGTGGCTGATCCATATTACCTTCTGGGATATGTTTTTCAAACACGTAGTGTGCTGTACGAAGATTGTGTTGGGTGCAGAAGTAAATTAAACGTTCACCCCTTTGATTGGTATCACCATCCCCATCTTCGCCGGTAACACCAGGGATCGTTACACTGCTTATTTTGGCATTCATGTCCCCGACTACAATCACTGCTTGGTTTCCGAGCTATCCAATCTTGAAGGTGTTCGTGGAATGCGTCTGACCGCACCCTGTAAAGGATTTAAGCGCAAATGTTTTTTTGAAAAGCTAAATGGTGGGGATTTGATAAATAACCAGACTATGATCGAAATTACTTGTTATCAAAATTAAATTCCAACGTACATACCTCGGACCCTTTCTCAGTTACAAGACTATGTATGTTACCTTCTTCTGAGTCTACGGGAGAACAAGATAAACAAAAAAAACATAATGCAAATTTTTCTATTTTAAGTTTCCACAGAGTTAGACTAGATCAAGTACAGTTAATATTCTCTGTTCTTGAAACAAAATATAGAGGACGGGGGATTATCAATTGATTGTAATAGTTTTCTAACAAAATTCAAAATATTATAAACAGAAGTTAAATCACAACCCCTATTGCATTTTGCAAAATATCTTTGACAACATCCTGAGAACAGTAGCGTGATTTTAACACTAATTCCCCTTGTTCCAACGCCAGTTTATGTGTGTTATACATGTGTGTGTGTCTTAGTGTGTCAGTCTTATCTCAGAGGAGAGCGTTTGCGTACAAATCTCACGGATCACAAACAAGAAAATAAATAAAATCAAGACTGTATGTGTAAATCTGTATGTGACGAGGCTAAAGTTCTAATGTTATCAATGAAAAGCCAGGAAAAATCCAAATGTCAGGAATTCGGAGGTCATTTCATCGAAGCCAGGTGCTTTCTTTCCCTTAATCCATCTCCCCACATTGGCAACTTCTGCTCGGGAGATAGGCGATTAATGATCTGAATTTACTGGAGGGTCAGGCGGGTTTTCAATGGTACTATAATCGAATGGAAATTCTCTGTTAAAGTTATTTTTTAAGTGTATTCTCAAACTACAAAAAACTTGACTGGGTGAATATGTCTTATGCCATTTTTATCTTGCACTATGTTTATACTTGCTCCTTTTACTGTGAACCTCGCGTACTCCTTTGAGAAGACTGAAAGTGTTGTTTGGGAGCATGATTGCTTTTCATTTGGCCAAATTTTTCAGCCATCAACTTTTCTTGTCCAGCTTCAGTGCAGATTTCACTGTTCCGTTGACATCTTTGCATGTTTCTTTTAGCCCTAAATCAATAGGATCATTTAATATTTGAATTCTGGCATTCCTACCTTTTTTATTTGCACTCTTAAACATCCCAGTGAATCCCTTCAACTTTTCTATGCATGACACAGCCTTCATTTTCTTTGCAGCTCTGACCGCTGTAGTTTTGCAAGGTTCACACAATGTACTTACGTCTGTCTATATCAATGCTTCCATGTACCAAAGGGACAAAGTAACCAACCAATGTGACCTTGGATATGTCAGGTCACTTGAGGGTCTTTAAATCTGTCAGCACCATATTCTTTAGGCAGCATTTCTCTCTTTCTTTTTTGAGGTATGAGGCTTCAGGTCTCCCATGACTGGTGAATGGTTAGATCCAATACCAAAATATCAACAGTTACAGGATTTACATATATGATCTTTATATATTTATATATATCTATACCACATTTACACATTTGGGGATATTAAATAAAAATATTTGACTTGAAACAACAGGTAGCTTCTCATGGCTATGGCAACAACTTGTTAATGTATTTGTGCATTTACAAAAAAAGTTACTGGGGATTAATAGAGAGGAGAGTTTATGTAGGAGGAAATACATCGTTACACTAAACACTAAAGTACATCAATGAGAGACAAACAGAACTAAGAGGCCAAGAGTTCCACAAACTCGCAGTCATCGGAAAACAGGTCTTGGCATCGGCTAACACATCACTGTAATTGCCAGGCAACCCCTTTAACTTCATATATACCCATTAAAAATCGATAAGAAACGGCATGCATGAGGAAAACCAATATTATCTGATATTACACCACAGAAAATAAATATGGGGCATACTGCAAAGCAGGGAAGACAAAAAAAACCCCAAAATGATCTTCAAGAATAAGGCCTGGAATGACACTTTTGGTACCACTTACCAGATCCACTGGGCCACTCTTCATCACTGTTAGTTGATGGAGCAGAGTCCGCTTTTCCAGCACTATCATACCTTTTAAGTAGCTCTGAAATTGGTATTTCACCTGGAAGGCAAAAAAATTTATGTAACTCAAGAACTAAAGTGAAACGTTAGGGTCACACTTTTATGGAAGAAATAAATGATTGCCAACTGCAATACCTGATGCCTCATCTACAATAACTGTCGGGGTGATAAGGACTGGGGCTTTTCGAAAAATCCTTTTCAATATTTAATTTGGGTGGTGGTGGGTTTTTCCCGGGAGAGTGCAAAAAATACGAACAGTTTGTCCCGGGAGAGCGCAAAGAATAGGAACAGTTTTGTGCAACAAAATTCCTTCAGCTAATGTTGCATATATGAACTTAGAATGAGCAGAATGACGATGTTCGCATTTAGGAGGCTTCGTCTGAAATGTAATCTACTCTTCTTCATCAAACCTTTCTTTCATGTCGGAGATGTGCAGATGGAAAGATGGGTGCTGACCTCTATATTAGCTTTGTAATTTTGAGCGCTTTGCGTAAGAACTTGGTGGTTTGGAGGTCAATTACATTTGTAAATTCTGAATTTCGGTATGTGAAAATAACACTACGAAACTCAAACTTTTCGCAAATTGCGATGCGCAATTTTGAAACCTGCACATGTCATTAATACTTTAACCAACTAATCCGCTACAATAAAAATAGGCCAGTGAATTTTCTGCTCAATTTGTGTCACCTTATTACACGTACACTAAATGCGATTGATTGAAGCTATTTTATATTCAACAATATAAATGTGGGCAAATTCATATAAACTTTGACAGTGGTAACACCAAAATTTGGATCTTCTACCACTTCATTGGCAATAACAGATGCTAAGTAATTAGTAAACACTTCCTCCGCCTCCCTATTCAATTATTTGGCGTGTGGCCTTCACCACAACCAGTTTGACCGTCCTGTTCTGTACTCTCGGTCCCCTTTGTTCCTTGAACGCGTCCGAAATTAAAAGACATTTGACAAAAATGTCAGTCAAAAATCAGTCAAAAATTGTAGCTCTTTCTGGTAGTACTGTGACTTTGTCCTTCAGCACTTTTTTTTCTCACTGTACCAGCTCAATATCCTTTATATCAGTACTGTGGCGGGAAAACTATATTGCCTGAAATATTTGTTTCCTAAATGGATTGATAAGAACTGCAATACAAAATTTCACCCCAAGTTCGGAAGTAAAAGTCAAATAAAAAAAATTACAACAAAAAAAGGAATTTCGGTGATGTTAATGACCATGGTAGGATGTCTAAAATATATAACAAAACAAACTTGGAAGTGTACAAGTGGATTACTGCTTTGACGAAACCAAACAAACCCTTATGGAATTGAGAGTAGAAATGGAATAAGATAGGGCAATATAAAAACGCAGAATAAACTTAGGTCAAACATACATATTGCAATGTATGAAAACCACTGATTTGCAAAAGTTAACTTTTTCATGTGCTACACAAATTAGCCGTGGTTTGATGGTTAGTGCAGTTGCACAGTAACCATGGGGTTCCGGGTTCGATTCCCTGTGCGGGCAAGGAGAATTTGGAACTTTACAAAAGAAAAAACATTGGTTGGCGTCAGGAAGGGCACCCGGCCAAGAAATTCCTCAATGACAAAACAAAGATCCTCTGAAGGGCACTGTCTGAACCCCAATTGCAGGGGGGAAATGACCTAAAACAAAAACAAAGAAAAAAACCCCAAAAAACACAACAAAAACCCTAAACAAAACAAAAAGTAACGTGAAAAACGCTACAATTTCCAAATGCGTCTCAATTAATGTGAGTAATTAATGCAATAGGAATGAATAAAATAAATATTTGAACATGGAAATTCCCTGACTATGAATTTAGTAATTATTATACAACATATATTTACATCGACACATAAATATGTACTTACACTGACACATACAAACATGTCTGTGTATAACAAAATTAATAAAAAATGCCTTACTTTCCTCTTGAAGTTCCTTTAATTCTTTCGTATGATCAACCTGACCGAGTTCAACCTCCTCCTGCTCTTTTAATGTTTCATCGTCATCTTCCGCTGTTTCATCAACAACTACAAAATCTTGATCATTGTCTTCCCTACAATATACAAAAAAACAATATTTCACAGAAAATAACACTGCTTGTAATAATGTGAACATAAAACACAGTTACATGATATAAACTACTGAAAAAATTCAAAGGGATTTTTTCACATCCCAAAGAAGGTTACTGTATCCACATTAATGCAAATTTAGCTTGCAAAGGGAATCGATGCAAACAAAACAAAATACCAGGAAGAATAGGCAAGTTCCCACAAGATATACATTGAATAACAGGTAATGAACATTTCCTAATAAACAATTACAGATATAAGAACCTAGATGGGGGCGATGTAGTAAATTTGGGCAAGCTACAAACGCTCTGTGTGTATTATTTGTAAAAACAAGATTTCAGAAAATGTGGAAAATTAAATACTTACAAATTCATAAACGTGTGGGTCAAAGTTATTAGCTTTAACTTGTCTCTTTGTAACTCAATTCTTGAAATCTGGTACCAACACACAATATGCCACTTTTAATGAAAAAAACACAACAAAAAACAAACAGGCTAGTCTTTTAACAATTGTAGTTAGGTTCTTTCACCTAAAACTTAAATCTATCATTTATGCACTAAAAGCCGTACAAATTCACTAAAACATTACTGTTTCGATGACCAAAACGGTTCTGTCCATTGTAAATTACAAAATCATAACTTACTCTCCATTACTTTGAGTGGGCTCATCTTCATCCGACTCCCCTTCTTCATTTTCATCACTACAGAAGAACATAGAAACAATAGTTATCAGAATATCTCATTGATACGATGTCTTAGGTTTTATCAGGAAAAATTTTACAAAACAATATTTTACGTGCAAAATTTCAAGGCTGTGTTGTTCATTACAATCAAGGTTCCGAATTGAATTTAAATAACAAAAAGCTTCCTGCCAAAGGACTATGCCCTATGTACTCATTTCATCCTCCTGGTTGTGTATTCCTATTAGTATTTAAACAATAATTCCATTCATGTGAGGGAAGGGGGGTATTCGCTTTCTACTCTCCTAATATGCAACTGCACTAAAAATTACTGCAAGGCCAGAGACATCTTCCAACGGATTGTAAACCAGGTGGCTGGTCTGACAGTGTAGGTGGATTCGACCCAATGCTTCTAAAAACTAAGCATAGCTAACAGTTAATAAAAACGAACAATCGCAATTAATGGCATTCCTGTTATTTTGAANTCTTCAGCACTTGTAATGTCTGTAATGTGGCTGTATTCTTTGATACCTAGTACTGAAGAACTGCCTGCTTTGACCTTTGCCAATTAAATTTCAAATTATTGCCCCGTGGCAAACATTGATTACAACCTCGCGTTTCACAACCTGTGGATAATGGCTAATGTACGAATTGAATTTAAATAACAAAAAGCTTCCTGCCAAAGGACTATGCCCTATGTACTCATTTCATCCTCCTGGTTGTGTATTCCTATTAGTATTTAAACAATAATTCCATTCATGTGAGGGAAGGGGGGTATTCGCTTTCTACTCTCCTAATATGCAACTGCACTAAAAATTACTGCAAGGCCAGAGACATCTTCCAACGGATTGTAAACCAGGTGGCTGGTCTGACAGTGTAGGTGGATTCGACCCAATGCTTCTAAAAACTAAGCATAGCTAACAGTTAATAAAAACGAACAATCGCAATTAATGGCATTCCTGTTATTTTGAACAGTGTTAAAATGTTTACGTGCATACTGGAGCACCAGGTGATCAAGTCTGATCAGGTTTCCGGACAGCAAAGACTACCAGGGTAAAATGTGCTATCCACTTCCCACAGTGGTTTGTGATAGTTTCAGATGCCTCACTTATCTTGCTACAGTCTTTCCAATCCATACCAACAAATTGTAGATAGTTCGTACATAGTATATTATCCATACTCTCTTATTAGCACTCCTTTAAAACCTTAAAGCTTTTTAAGAAACTAAACAATGGCTACAAAAGTAATGAATTTTGTTTGGGTATGGGCACCCTCTTAAGTATTTTTAATTCAATTAAAAATATATCACATTTATTAAGTGAAGGTGCCTGAAATCTACAGCAAACAAATAAAGTTTTTTGGGAGGGGAGGATCATACAATATACATACCCTTTTTGATGATAGTTAATGGGTCTTTTTTTAGTTTTTTAGTATGGGAGGGAGAGCCAGCTAATGAAATTGAAAAAGTTAATAAAAATTATGTTTCACTGGAGAATAAAAATACTCTTCTTTATTTATTTGAAATTAAATATTTATTGCATGCGTTGACAATTTTTTCTTTTGTGGGTTCTTGTACACAAAACCCTTAAAACACATACAGCTTTGTGATGTGGCTGTTTAGTGAACAGTGATACAATATAGAATTTTTAATCAGGATACATGCACTTATTTTTAACGGCACTGAGCAACTGCAACATATTTTACAATGTGGCTTCAACAATTCGTTTCTTTCAAAATTAATGACAAATAACTTACTCTGAAATGTCTGCTGATTCCTCATCAGTACTTTCATTTTCAATTCTCTCCCCTCTCAGCCTTTCAAGCATTTCTGGGGGTAGACTGTCTATAATGTCATCCAGAGGCATCTCCCCCTCCTTCTTCAGAGCTTCAATTTCAAAACTATAACCTTCCATACCCTGCAATAATTAAAACAAAATATTTATTTGCAGACTTCTCAATGAATACATTTAATTTATGTCAAATATCACAATAAAACAAGTATTCAATCAAGGCCAAATCCAGACCAACAATTCAATATTGAATGGGGGAAGGGAAGGAAGAGGAAGACCAAGGAGAAGAAAGAGAGGTAAGGCTGAGGATACTGGCTGAAGGAAGAAAATGCAATTAGTACAAGATTGTCATGTACAGAAAGGGCTGTGAAAGTAATATGCCACCAGTACATGACAGACTGAGAATTATGAATTTTGACAAAAATTATAGTAGACAACTGTCTTGTAATTTCATTCCTTATACAAAAAATACACTAAAAATACAAAAACAATGGACGTCATAGGCATGTAGAGAAGTTTATGCATTCAATGGGTGAAATAAATAACAAATTCAAATCAATTCAACTTTTGGAAAAGTGGATATATATCAACAAAATATCAACAAATAAAAATGTTACCTAAGCTATCCAAAAATTAAAAATCTTCTCACCTGGGCTCTTTCTTCTTCCTGGGAGATTGTTTCTTCATTATCTTCCTCACCTTCCATTGGGTTAAAGTCTGATTCATTGCCTGGAATAGAAATAATTATTATTCTTCCAACATGTCATTAATTATTGCATCACCTTGGCTTTATGAATATATCAAGGTTGGGCTTCTTGCTCACACATTCATCAGATGTACACATAAAAAACTGCTAAAAATCTATGTACATCTGATGAATGTGTGAGCAAGAAACTCAGATTTATGTACTTTTATCAGAAATATTGAAATATAATTTTAACTTACATTGGCTCTATTTTAGTAAATATTGAGCACTCTGCAATTCTATTTGTTCATCTGCTGATGGGATGTGATATATCTCAAGGCTGTCATATTTTAGTACTTACCAAGACAATATTTTTGACATGTTTAAATAAAACAGATGACCTAAGTGTAACTAAGCATCAAGAGCAGTGAGGCAAGGTTAAATAAAATTAATGAAAAAACATCAAATAATAGAAAATTAACTGTGTAGCCAGGTCACCATATAATGACCAAAGCAACATTAGACACCCATGCCACTTAAACCAAGTCATGACTACAAGACTATAAGCCCCTCATCTAAAATGGTTTGACTGAGTAAGCAAAAGGCATGAAATCAAGGGCATAATCAGGTTTATAAGGTTTATAATGGCTTACAGCACATGGCAAAGACTAAGCCAATTGCTTCATTAAAACTAACAAGCACCAACACCAAAATACCAAGTGGCCACAGGTAAGTTAAGATTAATACTAATAAACTAACAAAAACATGATAGCCTTTCTTATTCTACTGAACCTTTTAAAGCCATAATAGTAGTGTGGCTACACAAATAATATGCACTTTTTGATCCATGAAAAATTTCAAGTGTTACGGTAGCCTTCTCTTGTATGACTGTAAATTTGGAATTTAAGCTCTACAACAATTTCATTAACTGTCTCTTCAAAACACACTATCAAAGGAAGTACCTGTCTGGAAGGAAGATTGTGGTGATGATATACTTGAATCCCTTTCTGAGTATTTCATTCCTTCCACAAGCCATGATGAATATTTCTCAGTCTGTCCAACAATAAAGTTTAACTGAATATCCAAAGCTTTTTTTCTTCTTTCTTCAAGCCTGCTTTGCTGCTTGTACTGTGCTACCTGAAACAATGGGATAAATTAACATCAGTTAAGAAAACAAACATTGGAAATGGTGCCAAGACATAAGTATGCAACAACAGTATGCTGTGATCATTTTGGTCAGCAATAAATGGCATATATATGCCATACATTGCTTAGTGGTTAGTGCTGATACACTGGTTAGTGGTGATGCACAGTAACCATAAGTTTCTGGGTTTAATTCCCTGAGTTAGCAAAATACTTAAAAAACACAAAAGAGAAAAAAAAGGCGGGGGGCATATGTTGGAAACCCTTCTCATCATCATCATCATCATCATATTTGGTTTAACGTCCGTTTTACATGCTAGCATGTGTTGGACGATTTCTTGAAATTGACTTCCAAGTTATCCTATCCTTCACCAGGTCTCTGCTGACACCTTTTTCTTTCAGATCCATCCTTATCACTTCCTCCCATGTTTTCTTTGGTCTTCCTCTGCCAGTGGTTCCTGCCACCTTGATTGTTCTGCATCTACTTGTCCAAGCATTCTTGTCCATTCTCTCCACATGACCAAACCAACGAAGTCTCCTATTCTGCATACAGCTGCCAATACTGTCCAGATTCAATCTCCTTCTGAGTTCATTAGAACTGAGCCTGTCCTTTAGACTTACGTTGCACATCCATCTTATCATTCTCATGTCATTCCGCTCCATGCGGCTGACATCTTCAGCTTTCACTGGCCAAGTTTCACTGCCATACATCATTGTGCTACGTACACATGCCTGGTAGACTCTACCTTTGGTAGGTGATGGCAGAGCTCTGCTGGTTAACAATGGCATCAGCTCCCTGAACTTACTCCATCCACTGTTAACCCTTGCTGTAACACTTGCACCAGCTCCCCCCTCAGCTCCAAGGGTGTCACCAAGGTAGCAAAACTTCTGGACAACCTCAATATCCTCATCCTCCAAATGCACTTTATGTAGGTCTAAGTCACAGGTTGCCTCTCCTTCTTTGCACCTCTTGCAGCTAAAACGGTTAGTTTCTGTCAGTTTGCCCTTTATTCCACTGCACCGTTTATGTACCCAGTGCTTGCAAGTACCACAATAGATTGAGTTGCTCCCAACTCCCTTCCCACAGACTGAACAGGGAAACTTTCCTTTCTCCAATGGCTTTCCTAAATTGCAACCACTGACCATCACTTTTGTCTTGCCCATGTTCACTCTCAAACCTTTACCTTCCAAACCCTTCTTCCAAGTCTCTAACTTAGCAAGTAGACCATCCAATGTCTCAC
>RDPX01000136.1:667388-687566 GCA_003991215.1 Morbakka virulenta | reverse complement strand
AAAATTTTATCAATAGCGTTCTTACATAAAAAGTACTGTTTCAGTAATCCATACAGTGAACTTTCACAAGATGCCAAAGTATATCATACAAGAGCTCATGAAAAAGAATAGGTGGGTAAGGGAATGAGAGAAGTCAATGGAGGCAGGGTAAAAAAACACAGAGAGGGATAAAGGCAGAGAACGAGGAAATTTTTAGCAAAAAAACTCTATGGGCAAAATAAAAATTTTAGTATTTAAAGGCATTACAAACATGTTGCTAGGATGTGGTGGACACATGCTAGCATGTAAAACGGACGTTAAACTGAATATGAGGAGGAGGAGGAGAAGGAGGAGGAGGAGGAGAAGGAGGAGGAGGAGGAGAAGGAGGATAATGTTGCCCTTTACTCAGTGCAGTATATATGTGCATTGCTACTTAAATTTGGACAACCAAATAATATCACTAAAAAACAACCTATGAAAAAAACCCTCGTGTTAAAAAAAATCTGTCAACAAAAAATGAGTTCAATGTCCAAGAATCTGCTTCTGCTAGAAATTTATCAAATTCTAAAGATCTTGCATAAACTCTATTCATATTTTCAAATGCAAAAGCCAGTACTATAAGTTTTGTTATTCTTTTATTTGTCATAATTTTTAAGAATGGTTCTAGGTATGCATGTTACTTGGACTAAAGTGCTTAAATAACATTCCTGTTGATATAAAAAGTTCACCATTCACTAATAGCATGTTTCAAAAACTCAAATCCTTTTTTCTTCAAAATAGTTAAATACCAATCATAGTCAGTATACACCCAAAGTCTTAGCTGTAACCTTAATACCCTGTGCAACTATGAAACTAAAAGAACTGATAAAACAATTTGCCAAGCTCTTTAGTCACCTAAGAATAGAGGATGCTCTCTTCTCAATTGACCTAGCTACTAACAGACCTACTCCATTGTGTACATTTTCCATATTCTGTAGTAATCTAGTTAATATCATTGTTGAATTTTTAGTTAATAAATAATTCATTTTCCTGATGTTTGATGTTCCAACACCGAGGGGTTTTCTGAGCTGAGTTCTTCCAGTAATCCATTTTTATTGTCATCCTCATTGTTCACTGTACAATGCATCTTTGTTGATCCACACAATGGATGATGTGGTATGGTTTTCTAGGTTTTGTAGTCATGACAAAAGAAGTGGTCTGGAGGTGTGGATAGTGGTGGTACATGGTTTTCACCACTGCAGTCACTGCAATTGGGTGGTGTGCCAAGCTATTGTCCTGTTCATTGGGTCTTCTGCATAGCTGTGTGATACATCAGTCATCGGTCTTGCTAAAGTGACTCTTCTGCCTGGATGTATCATTGGGTGACCTGCTGCCCTTGCCTTCACCATAACCCTGGTAGAGGAGCTTTGTGGTTACTTAACTTCCTTTTGGTCTATCCCAAAACTATGTAGGAAAGGACCATCTCACAGCTCATTGCAAATGTCCTGCTGTGTATCCAAAGTAGTTACATACAGCTTTATTATTATCAACTGGTCATTAGCAGAAATCAAAAATGCTGATGTCAAAATCCAATAACTTTTAAGTGTGTATTGAATGCATCACACCAAACTGGATGCTGACCATTTGTATTTGCCCAGAAAAGAAGGTGAAAGGAGTACAGTACAACCCAAAATGTCACTCACAACAAAAACTACTGGACTCAACATGTATCTTGAAAACACCAAAGATCAGATGCTTTGGTTAGTCCTCAAACATAAGGCAAAGAAAAAACATTTTCTGTTCCCAAAATGCTTCTATATTTGAGAAGTATTTGAATGCTTCTGCCGATGGTAGCTGCCAACTGAGTTTGCACAGGAAAACCCAACTTCAAAGTCAAAAATGGTAAACAATCTTGTGGTCTGCTGATTTTAAACGTGCAAGTGAACAAAGTGAGAGCATGCCTTGCATGGTAAATATCACTCTGAAAGTAACAATAAGGTTGTAAAGAATTTTTGACTCATCCTTGGTCAGCTTCATAAGGTATCAAGTGTGAAACCAAGGAGCTTGTTATTCCAGCACAGGCCCAATATCTTCCAACCTGCAACTATCAGGAAAACAAATTTTAAAATGGTGTGAATCTATGATGTTGAATCTGTGACCAACATAATGAAACAATCAACCATCTAGTTTCTGGTTACCCCATTCTAGTATGAACCAACTGGTATGAAAATCAACATGATATGGTTGACCAATGCATACAATGGATGCTCCAGACCCAGAGTGCAAAAAATCCTTACAAATCCGATGACTATTACTTCCCATATTAATGTTGAAACTAATACCTTTAATACTCCTTTTCAAAATATTCTCCTTTTTAAAAGCATATTCATGATGGGCTATAATATATTGTAAGTATATTTTACAAAATAATAAAAACATTGTAATTGGGAAATTTTTAACTGTCATAGTTTGATGGATCAATGCATCACTCTAAAACCAAGAGTCTGGTTTTTGGAAAAACACATGTCTATAAACAAGAAATTTTAAAAGCAAGACAGAAAGTTGTTAGATACAAAAACCCACCTTATGGCTAACATTCTTTTACTTTACAGTACAAATAGTCTTTGCAAGATCATCTTTGATATTATTGAGATGAAAATTAACAGCACTACCTTCATGATCCATAATGTGAACTGGGATATGAAAAACACAAATGGGATTTTAAGTTACCTCACGGGGTAATTATATTTCCTTCATGAGACCAGATACCAACCATTTTGGGTAGTTGCTTCTGCAAGCATTGGCAGTTGACAGTTTTTACTACTAGACACAGGAAAATGGAAGATCCCGAATGCTAAAGTTGTATTTTTTCTACACCGTTTATGGATGATAACTGATGCAAAAATACATAGCTAACAAGTATCATTAACATTTATGCTTTGGGGGCTTCAGTTGTACTATAATATATATGTAAATTGCATATGCATTAATATATGTTGTGGTAAATAAATAAAAACAACTTACTTTCTTAGCCATGGCTCGTTTCCACCTCCTCTCTTGTGAGAAATCTGCAGACAACCATTGCATCTCTTCTAGCAAATAATCCCAATGGGTTTTCTTTCTTGGAGGTTCATGAACTTTTGGCAGTCTACTGGCTGACCACAACCCATTCCTTCTTAGTTCTGCAACAAGATTCAAAACATCCTGTTCTCTTTTAGCTTGCAAGACTATGTCTTCCTGTGTACCAATTCCATAAGAACTAACATAGTTTGTACCTAAACATTGCTGTTTTGATGAAAATGGAACTGTTTCCTTCACCGACTGTGATGTGGTGGTACTCCAGGTCAGTGCTGAAGAAACTCTGTTTGAAGATCCATTTACTAATAATGGTTGGACTGTTGTCTTGACATCTGGTTGTGATTTTGTAACACTAGGTGCATTAACTACTGTAGACGACATAGAGTTCGACTGCTGGTCCTGCTGTGGCAGCTGTTTTACTACATTTGAACTTGATGTGAATTGGGCACTATGTCCTGCCTGTGGTGGTAAATTTAACTGTGGGCTTCTAACATTTGTTGGAGGTTTGACATCCTGGTTTTCAGTAAGTTGGCTCTTTGTGTGTGAAACTGTGTATGTTGTCATTAAATTGTTCTGGTATGGTGAGCTGAACACTGCTTGAACTTGAAGAGAAGGTGAGACTGTATTAGTTGCTGTTGGTGTTGACACTGTCATTTCATCATCTAATCGGCTAGCATTTAAGAATGCTAAAAGCTGTGGATTTTGTCTTTTTTTCCATGCTGGATAATCAACCATGTTACCTCCGTTCTGAAGGAAAAATAGCTCTTGCAACTTTTCCCTGTACTTTACTCTTAAAATTTCCAATGCTTCCATAAAATACCCTAAAACCTGTTGATGAGTCAGGTTTGGGTCAGTGAGGTCATCATCTTGTGATTCCACCTTCACTGGCTGATTAGTTTTTAAAGGAAAATTAACATTTGATGATTGAGGCAAACTTGCATCAGTGCTTGTCCTTGACTGCTGGGGTATCCTAGAGGGGCTCCAGGTGGAACATCCAGACTTGGCTAACCCATTGGTCCCATATGGGTGACTATCTGGAGGTGCATGGTCACCACGGTAGTGAACTGTACCACTTGTTGACACCACATGATAAGAGGATGGCCCATGAGCAGGAAATGGAGAACTGCTACTTAATGACCTTCTCTGTTGTATTGACGAAGGACTATGTGGTGGTGGTGGCAAATTAATTGGACTATGTGGACTAAGTCCAGGTGCTGAACTTATGGAAGGTAGGCTACCTGAGGGACTGTGTGGATGAATACTTGAGGGACTTAGAGCTGGCTGAAGTCCAGATGGGCTATGTGCATGGGTATTAACACCCCATGCCCCTGGTGACCTAGGAAAACTGTGCTGCCTTATTATAGCTGGGTTTCCATACCTTGCCTGGTACTGAGGCGAATGAACTTGATACTGGGCAGGTGGTGTAGTTGGCTGAACATTGTGTTTACTACTCTGCTTCCCAGGTATATTGGAGTGTTGATTATAAATGGTATTTCTGCTTGCACTCATCACAGAAGAGAACCATTTGTGAAATCACCTTCCCTCCAAGCTATGGCATTTCCCTTGAAACATGTATCTTACATCATACATGCAAAAAGGGAATTTTGACTCTTTCACAATGACTTCAGCACCAAGAAGGTGTACTATAATTAATAAATGCTGAATCAAGTAACCATTAGCTCATACTTCCAAACTGCAGCATCTAAAGTAGAAAAATATATTTGTCTTAAATGTCAAAATTATTTTTATATGTATATATATATATACAAAAACATGATAACAGAAAGGATTATTTATTTTTTTAAAATACACATTCTGCTAATGTAAAGAAAAGAACCAGGATTCTATTACAATATAGAAAAAGGAAGATAAGTCCTACTTCAAATTTCCTGGCTCCCAGATAAAACCTATAGACTCTTGTCATGAAAACTCATTGAACAAAACATTTTAGTTTACAAACACAGGGAAGTCCTAAAACATGGTGCTCAGTTATATTTTACAGGATTGTTCCTTAGTAGTTTTAACGGTAACATGTCACATGTTTCAAGAGGTAATACCAATTGTAAATCAACAGGCTATAATGAAAGAGGTTTGTGGTTTGAACCCAGGCCAAGTCCTTTGAAATACTAAGCCCAATTTGCCTTTCTGTAATAAGTGGCATACCACAGAGTTTACACATATTAGTGAGAAGATTGGGAGTTTCATTGAGAGATTTCATGTACCAAAATATTATAGAACATGCCTGTAACTATGGATTTTTCTATCTCCTTTAGATGATGTTCCAAATGTATAAGTAGCAATATAACAAAAGCAAGTCAGATTTTATCACCCAAACTCTCTCTTTCAACAGCAGTCCTAATCAAACAGTCATCATACAAAAAAATGACTANACTGTTATCAGAGCATCTTTACTAAGCAGGCAAAATAAGTGCAGTAGTGGCTAAGCCTATAAATCAACAGGCTATAATGAAAGAGGTTTGTGGTTTAAACCCAGGCCAAGTCCTTTGAAATACTAAGCCCAATTTGCCTTTCTGTAATAAGTGGCATACCACAGAGTTTACACATATTAGTGAGAAGATTGGGAGTTTCATTGAGAGATTTCATGTACCAAAATATTATAGAACATGCCTGTAACTATGGATTTTTCTATCTCCTTTAGATGATGTTCCAAATGTATAAGTAGCAATATAACAAAAGCAAGTCAGATTTTATCACCCAAACTCTCTCTTTCAACAGCAGTCCTAATCAAACAGTCATCATACAAAAAAATGACTATTTAATGAAAATGTCATTTTCAAAATGGCTCTACAGCATTCCTACTGAAAACCAAATTACATATCTGCCTTTATCTGTAAACTCAAAAAACAACTGGCTTTACCATTCACTTAAAAGCCACTGCTGGTCAATCAGCAGAAGAACAGTTGGTAACTGACAAAAGGGAAATCATAGCAATTTCTGAGTAATTTAGTACCAAATACACCTAAGATTTCTGCTTTCTGAAAGGCCTGGTTCTTCAGGCCACTTTTTGTTTCAATATATTTTGGGCAGAAAGGGAAATGATAACTATTATAGTAGAATTTAATCTATAACACCAGCACCTTCTTTAATTCTGTACATACCACCCTTACCCTTATTGTGCTATCACACCTTACACAGGTCCAACTAATACTGGTAAGTAGAGGATTGTTCAACTTTAACAAGTTTCCCTGGTGAGACTTGTTTGTAAAAAAATGAGTTGCTTTTTGATCTTCTCACTCAAAAAAAAGGGGACACCAGAGGCTTCCAAGATGTTACACAATAAGATAACAACATTGACATGGAGTCTGGAGGCTGCCATGGATGATGCCATGCTGAAAAGTTGTTTCAAAAGACATCTTAATGAAAGCTGTGGTTATGATCCCATGAACAAAAACAAAACACAAAAACTTTGAACCATCAACTGCAATTCTGTTGAATTAGTAATGCCTTCACCAGATAACCTTAAGCACAAATGTTACAAAGCATTAAATGTGATAATAAAAATAATCTAAGAGTTTGTCTGTCAACAGTGCCCAACTTACTACTTAACAATATGGGTTTAATGTATTGTAGGTATCTTATTTCTCTACAAACCACACAGCATTTCATATTATAGCCACCTTTTGTACAACTCTTCTGCCAAAGTCAATACAAAATAAAAGGGGTGTTTCTGTGTACGAAAAATGGAGCAAACCCCAAAACATTGCATAATGGCTACCCTATCTTGTAATTAAAAAAAAACAAATGAAAAGGTCATCATCATGCAGGCATGCAATGGCTAGCAGACTTTCTTTAAACATTTTCTCTTAGTTCTGTTCACGTCAAGCAATCTTGTTGATCCAATTCAGTCCACAAGTCAAAATCAATGTAAAGATGAAAAATAGCGGTGTCATGGAAGCTGGAGAAATTGAAACCTGGCTGAATATTAAATTTAAATGGTGTTTATTCTGTGAAAAAAATTATAGGAAGGCCAAAAAAAAAAGATTTTCAATATTACTTAGTTCTGATGCTTATAGTAAACGGCACTCCCTACCTCAAAGTACATAATAAAAACAAGTTTAACTAAAACTAATATTCAAAAGTGGCTTTTTAGCAAAAACAATGAGCATGCGCTTTATTAACAAGCATTTTTCAGATTTCTGAACTGCTGGCTACTGAAATCCAAAAAATACGAACAAATCGACAAAACTCAGCAAAAACCATACCCAGATAACAAAATGATATGGATTCCTTTACCTTTTAGTTCCCGTCTTTTTTGTTCTAGTGTTTATTTACAACTCAAATAACTGTTTTGAATTTTGGGTTGTCAACTATTTTCACGTCAGTGAAACATTTTTGACCTTCTTGAGGACGCTAAAAACGATCGCAGGGAACTCAAAAACTTTCGACCTTGTCGGGGGGGATCATTACAAAATAACAGGAAAGCAGAGTGTTAATTGTTTTTATCTATTCTTTAAACAAGAGTTAAAATGTAAAAAATAATGAAAGGAAAAAAATATTAATTATCGATACGCAAAACCTTAAGGTGTTCAGTACCTTGATGATAGGTTTATTGATCCTTTTTTCAGTTCAGGGTCCAGTAACCAACAACCCGAAGAAAAATCAGATCAGGCCAACAAGGAGAACATCAACGCGCGCACAACCCAGTCCCGCTGAAAATTCGTTTTCCGTCCGAGGCCACCGTGTAGGTTCAAAAATGGTCTTTGTGAATTGACAACAACTGATCGTCGAGGTTGGTTGGCTCTGGTTTGGTTTGTCTCTACTGCAGGCAAACCTGCGTTGTTCTATTTAAATTTAGTTAAGAGACATATTTACTGCTTTAAGCCTATAACATGTTATTTCAGATTTAAGATTCTCTTAAAGAATCTAATGTATGGTGCAAACCAAATGACATGTTCCTGAACAACCCGGTCACAGGTGAGAACAAAGTGAACCTTGTTGTTTTTCGACGTCAAGACTGCTGAAGGCTATAAATCAGCCCAGGAAATGTTACCCCTATATGAAATAGTTTTTGATTGCCTCATTCGTAATTTTGAGGTTTCGTTTCCAGAGCGACTCTTCGTTCTTTAATTTCTTGAATTGTACTTGAAAGTATTTTTTTGGTGTTGATTGAGAAAATTTTTGAAAAAGACATGTTTTAGGTGTCATTTTAAAAAAAATTGTTGGGTTTTTTTTATTGCGTATTTCCATTTTGTCGATTAGATAAATGTGGTAACCTATTTTCATCTTGACCTCATTGCAACTTTAAGAATAAATCAATTTTTTCTTTCACATGTATTAATAAAAATTTTAAGCAATGAAACAAGGCAATATTGGAAGGTATCGTTTTTTGACGTGGTGATGTGCTTGAGAATGAACAATTTAAAGCTTGGCTTCAACAATAAGAACAAAAATAAAACAATTTATGAACCGTGGAGCAATGCAGTAATAGATATTACTAAGATGAGAGTTACTCCCTTTGTTTACCATTCAAACTTTTTTTAAAGACAAAGCCTAGTTCCAATTCTAACAGTGGTGAAACCTTGTCTTTAATTTTCTTATATACATTGGAAAACAGTGTTGATAACACATGCTGAAAGGTATAGGGTTTTTAAAACCCTCAGTTACACATTCTACTGTTTTTATCCTTGATGTTTACCCTTTTAGAGCAGTACTGGCAGATAGTACAAATCCAAAGTAAGTTGAAGTATTTGGGGATCACCATACTATTCTGTTTTGTTTTATTAAAGCCTCGATCACCATCTTCAGGAAGGACTGGTGGATGTTCATATCAGATATTGAGATTAATTGTTAACTTGATGTTGCACAGGCTGTTTGGATTTTTGTCACTGTTTAAAGAGAATGGACCTTTTGTAAGCTTCCAAAGTAGATCTTAGAATTGATCTTGTTAACCCATTTATGTAAGTCCTTTAAGATGATACCCAAAGCACCAACAACTGCAGGGATCATGGTCACTAAACTAAAATTACAAATCCTCTTCAGTTTGACTTTCAGGGTCTGGTACTTGCCCATTTCCCCCCTCTCTTTTCCAACAAATTGAGTATCAAAAAGGCATGCCACATCCACAGTCTTACAATATATATTAGCCAGGAAGCTCCAATTAGGTGCTTTATTTTATTTACTGTGGGAGAAAAAATTATTTTGCAATTTGCTTCAATTTTTGCACCTTCAAGGAAATGCATAATGAAAAGCATACACCTCAAGATTAACTTGTGTGGTAGTCAGTGTAAAAATTATGTAGTGATAAAATTTTACCAAGATATGAGTTGTCAATGTTGTAGTCACATGTAGTGTTATACATGCAACAGTTAGAGCATGTTGGCTAAGATTAAATGATTAATGGCATCATATCCTTTACTGAGATTGGTGCAGATCATGGCAGTACATTGTTCATAGACATGGCTTTGATTACTGAAGTAGGTGATTTGTGTATGCTTTATATTTCTGTTAAGTTATTCGTGTTTTTGTTTCTTGCCTCCTAATTCTGTTTATTTTGTTACACTTTAGAAAAATTCATATATTTATAACAATTTGGTTCACAATGACCAAAGAGTAGAGACCATAACACTTAAAAGATACTCCTGAAAACTTTGGCATATGGGTTTTTTTCTGCTATAAGTCCTTAAAAATCAAAATTCCACCCTTGAAGCCCTGGAAAATAGTAGCAAATGGGTCCCTAAAATTTGTTTGAAAGCATGAGTTTTAACAAGGAGAGCCATTTTTATTACTTTGGTTCCTTTAAAATGATAAATTCTGGACACGTTTTATTTATTTTAAAGGGTTTAATGTTCAAACTCCCAAGATTTTTATTTCTTTATTGTATTTTTTACAAGATGTGGGACTGCTATTGCTATTGCTATTACCCTCGTTTATCCTAGCTTTTAAATTGCAGTATTTTTATTTTTATCTCGCTCCTTGAGCACCGGACAAATGCAGACATCCGAAGGTTTGTCGGAGTGGCAAACATCTCCAACAAGGCAAGGGAAGCAAGGTTGAGGTGGTGTGGACATGTGATGAGGAGGGATCAGGAGAGTGCCATTAAACAAGTGTGGCAAGCACCAGTTCAAGGAAGAAGGAGCAGAGGCAGGCAGAGGCTCAGATTGGGAGATGTGATCAAGGAAGACATGAGGAAAGTAGGAGCGAAGCCAGAGGACTGCATAGACCGCCAAAAGTGGCGGAGACAGTGTCGAGCGGCCGACCCATCCTAGTGATGGAACAAGACCGCAAGAATAAGAAAGATTTTTATTTTTAACATGCAAGTTGCACCAATCTACTTTTATCAGTGCTTGGTGAACATTTTTTTTAGCAGAGGCAGTTAATTTAAGCACAGTTATGTGATGGGATTATCAATTTCATGTTGATAGCAGATATGTGTGTATGTTTGTGTTTGTGTATATGAGGGAGAGAGACAGAGTGAGAGAGAGATAGATAGACAAACAAACAAACAGAGAAAGACACAGAGAGACAGACAGACAGAGAAAATAAGTAAGTAACCATACTTGGAAGCCTTTACTCAGTTGTCACTGGAAAATGTAATGTGCTGCAATCAACTTATTCATGCTAATCATTATATTATTGTCAATAAAATGCTTGCAAAGTTGATTTGGTTGTCATTGTGTATGGTCAAGTATCTTGAATATCAAGGAATAACAGTCTTCTCATATGTCAAATGCTAAACAGAAAGTTATCTTTGTAGAGCCACCAGGCTTTGAAAGCAATGTTTCATGTTCCTATTCTATTTCATACCACATATATTTAAAGTGTCTCATGTTAAGCACACTCCCTTTCACACCGTCAAGAATATGATATACAGTACATGAAACCAGAAAATTAGGAGAAAGAATTTTGTTTGTCATTTTTTGTACCTATGTATCATTAAGTGTATATTGATTGCCTGGGGAGCCATTTCATCAAATTTTGCCAGAAATATGTTGATATAATTGTATGGATGATATCATTTAAATAGTTTAATCATGTTCAGTTTAATGGATTCCATTTTTTGTATACCCTCTTGTTGCCTCACTTGACTTTTTTGGTGAGAGTAAAAGCATATATAAGAGCAGGGTTGCAAGATTTGGGATCTTACTTTATTTTTTAAGTTAATGGGATTTTGCTCAGGAATTTTTTTCATAAAAAATCTCAGGAAAAATACTTGATTTAGAAATATTATTTTGATAAGCCGTGGCATGCTGACTTGCTTCATAAGCTTTCTGATAATGGTATTTATGGAAGGGTTTTTGCAATTCTTCAGTCCTTTCTCTTAGATCATAAAATGTGTGACTCATTGGATGGAATTACATCTTAGGAGTATTCCAATTACACTGGTGTTCCTCAAGGTTCTATTCTTGGTCCAACTCTCTTCCATCCTTACATCCATGATATTCCTTGTAATTTGCTTTAGTTTATCAAGATCTGTTGACACTACCCTGTACTCTGGAATTAACCACAGGCTAACTGACCAGGATCAAATGCAACTTGCAGAAGCTTTAGAATCTGGCCATCAGGTGTAAGAGAATGGGAAAGGTAATAACTGGCTTCTTTCTATGCAGTTTAAACCAAACCAATGTCTTTTAATAAAAAGCTGAAGCCTTATTTCCCTTCAGTATTAATGGAATGTAATTCTGATGTTAATCCCGGGAAGGTTTCTTTTCCACATGCAGAATGCTCATCAATGATACTTGGTTTGTCATTTACTGCATATCTTTCTTAAGGTTGTTATATTCAATTTGTTAGCAAGTGCCCTTCATAAAAGGTTGTTTCTTTGTATCATGCTAAAGATTACCTCACATCTGAGCCCATCTAGTTTCTCTACAAATCTACAAACCACCCTTGCATGGAAAACTGTTGCCATACCTGGACAGGTACTCTGTCATCTTGTCGCGATGTTCTTGATGGTATTCAGAGAAGTGTTTGTAATTTGATAGGCCTTAATCTCTCAATACCTTCATCCTCATCCAGTTGTTGCCCCTCCTTGTAATAAATCTTTGTGCAGTTGTTTTCCCCACGGACTCCAAGATTGTGAAATTCTCATGGATCTGAGTGCTTTTCCACATCATCTGCTTTGAATGCTTTAAGTCTAATTCTTATCTTTTGGCTTAACCTTATTCCGTCACAGTTTTATACAATTAGTTTCATACTGCATTATACCCAGTGTGTTTTTTAATAATTAAAGACATCTCACATATCATTGCACCACTTCAATTGTTTTCGGGCTGGATGATTTATTGGCAATAATAATAATTAGTCCCCAATTTCGACAAAGGGGACTAATTTTTTTTTTAATTTTTAAAAAATTTTTAAAAGACAACAAAATACCTTTTCTTTCTGTCACAATTTTTTTTTTAATGCTGATGACCTTCTCAGTCACATAACATTGTGAATAAACAAATCGATCAACATCACAGAATGTAAAATAACCTCATGATATATGAAGGTAAATACTTACAACTTCATATTTGTGTTTACATTAACATAGCTTTCACAAAATCCTGACTTGTGTCGTAGCATTGCTGAAGCACCGTTAGTGCAGACACTGTATTCCCTGCCCCAGCTAATCCTAGCACTTCCAAAGAAAGAGTCCTTTTTATTTATCATGTCTTGGCTTTCTGTTTTTTAAATTAGAAATTCTTAATTCATGCCCTAATGGGTTAGGTAGAATGCAAAAACTAACAGCTGGGAAAGGTGATGTCACAATTGTACTGTCATCAAGTGCTACAGCAAATATAAAAGATTTTCGATCATTAAAACGACAGCAGCCTTGACATTCACAGACATGCATGCAGCTCTGCCCCTAAGCAATTGTTTGAAAGCGGAATCCTGCTTCCTTTCCTTTGTTCTTACTCTCAACTAGAACACAGCTTAATGCTTTTTTGTTGCATGTTCTGCTTAAAATTTTACCAATTTTGTGAGCCTTTTTTTGCCTAGCAATTTGTAGGGAAATTGAAGAGAAGCATGAAGTAGAGACTTGGTTTAGGGCTGGCAAAGCTATTTTGGGGAAGTCATGTGGCACACAATTCCACAAGTCGCACCTGGGACACATTGACTTGGAACTTCGAAAGAGCTTTAATTTTAGTGTGTTGATGCCCTTCATGCTGCTATAATAAGAATGTTGGTCAGCTTGACGATGGGAGAACTATCTCTCGAAACGTAACTCAGAAAGATCTTGCGAATCACGAGGTGATAAATGCCTTGCAGGTTTTTCTTCAACTCAAACTTTTCTTTTCTTTTTCCATTTTCAATGGCAATGGATTTTCTTCCTCTGTAGGAGAGCATTGAATTTTTTATTTCAATTCAAAGTGTTCCCAATTAAATGAACGCATCACCTGAGAAAAGAATTGTCAATGTTCTTGTATACCAGTTCAAGTTAGTCATGAGACTACAGTAGCAATTTTCTGACGTCCAATAAAAAGATCATTTTGCATTCTTGCATGAAGATAAAAAAATAAATTCATTCGGGCAATTTCAGGTGCCGTTCACAAGGGATGCAATTTACCGACGGCAATTTTCCTGCCACCGAAGTTGTGACGCCTCGCGAATTAACACAGGCTCATTGCACTTTTGGGGGTTTCCCTTTCTTTTGTTTGCAGAGGCCTCGTGAGATTTTTTAATGCGCCAAATTTGTGTTCGAAATTTTTGGCGAATACAGAATCGAAATTAAATGAGTAGTTATTATTTAATATCTTTGTAACGTTTAAGTATTTTAAAACACTGCTTTAAAAGTTCGACATCCCTACACCCACGTGGCCTTTTTTTAATGGAAACTACTATTTTGGACCTTTTAGTTATCAATAAACAATTTTTTTAGCCTCGTAAGCGACATGCGGATATCGAAAAAGTGACTACATGCCAGTTCGAAATTTTATTTTATTTTCATATTATTTACCAATGATTATAGCCAGTTTACAGTGAGAATCTTCGTTTATTAATTACCATGATAAAAAAGCCTAGAATAAATTATATCAGAAAAAGTCACCAGTTTTATAGTGTTGATTTATCCGAGGTATTAAACTAACCTGAGTGTCGATATCTCACCGACGAAAACCTGATTTCTTCAAGAACCTAAACGGACAAAACAAAAGTTTTTCAACCCTCTTAAGAAGCAACCAAGTATCGAACATGCCGGGTTTTTGCCTCTTTAACTGACCATAATTGAAAGGAACAGAAGAGGTCTGTGTCATCAGCATACTTTTGCTCCAAAATTATTATTTCTCATTCTATTGTGCTTGTTTGAAGACACTTGAGACCTTTAATAAGCAACAAAAGAGACGAGAGGAACACGAAGAAGAAAAGGAATTAAAAGTGCACCATAAGCAGTTAAGGTTAATGGAATTAGGAATCAAAATAAATTTACTCGGAAAACGTGCCTCTTTGCCCGAACAAGTACAGCCCTGAAGTTTTAAGTGTAATTTTAATCAGCTAAATATTTTTGGGATTCGTAAAGGTTGTGATCATATTCTGCAAGTCTGTTAGGGGCAGATCAAAGATCAGCCAAGAATATATTGATAACCATAATGAATTGCCCATACACAAGGAAGCAATCAAAGCAAGACAAAGAGGAATGTTCATAAGAGGGACCCTTCCGCTGGAGGGATACACCTGATATTGTTTTTACCGGCCCAAAAAACTGGATCGATGATGGTAACCACTGAAAACACCAAGAGAAATTTTTTTAAGTCGTTTAGTCTCGGGCTTTTCAGCAGACTACTCGTTCAAAAGCGAATAACTGCAGTAGTTATTCCAGTGGCTAAGCAGAAACGCTTGAACCAAGTTCGGCTAGTTTTACATGTCTTGATCCTTTCTGGGATCGTTACATCTTAACCCTTTTCCTGACAATTTTTATGAGGATTCCAATTGCATTATGAAGGCACATTCCGTATTTCTTTTTGCTTGTCCCCGTAAAAATAAAAATAAATTTATTCATCAAGATAAATGTCGTTTTGATCATTATTACCCAGTTCCCAGACTTTTAATTTTTAACGATATGCAAGTCTCGGTTGGTATTCTTCTTGTGACCTAATGGTGTAGTACGGTCAAATAGAAAGGGACTACACCTAAAACGCTGAAACTATCTACCTTTGGTAGAATACCATTTTGCAATAACCCCAAAATGGTACCCCAGAAGTCAAAAATTATACCATTTTGTAGCAACCGGTAATTTTGAAGTTAACTTAAAGCAGTCAATTCATAAATCAAAATGATATTTAATTTTTTCTAATGTGCAATATGGAAAAGCCTCGGGCCACCCGATATCTCATAATGATGAACCCATAGGCTGTGAGTTGGTTTCCAGTGTATAAAATTTTTATGTATCAACCCTTCCGCATTTGCTTCAGTGGAGGTTCTTGTAAAAAATGATTGTTGAAATGTATCAATCACAGTGTTTATTTTCTATTGTTATTATTATCTCTTTTTCTTGTATTTGTACATTGTTTTAGAAATTTATAGCACCGAGTTATTACCAATAACCTAGGGTACTAGGCCGCTCGTGATGTTTTCTGTTTTAAATAAAGATAACTGGTATGTACTATTTTCAAACTGACAATNCGAAAGAGCTTTAATTTTAGTGTGTTGATGCCCTTCATGCTGCTATAATAAGAATGTTGGTCAGCTTGACGATGGGAGAACTATCTCTCGAAACGTAGCTCAGAAAGATCTTGCGAATCACGAGGTGATAAATGCCTTGCAGGTTTTTCTTCAACTCAAACTTTTCTTTTCTTTTTCCATTTTCAATGGCAATGGATTTTCTTCCTCTGTAGGAGAGCATTGAATTTTTTATTTCAATTCAAAGTGTTCCCAATTAAATGAACGCATCACCTGAGAAAAGAATTGTCAATGTTCTTGTATACCAGTTCAAGTTAGTCATGAGACTACAGTAGCAATTTTCTGACGTCCAATAAAAAGATCATTTTGCATTCTTGCATGAAGATAAAAAAATAAATTCATTCGGGCAATTTCAGGTGCCGTTCACAAGGGATGCAATTTACCGACGGCAATTTTCCTGCCACCGAAGTTGTGACGCCTCGCGAATTAACACAGGCTCATTGCACTTTTGGGGGTTTCCCTTTCTTTTGTTTGCAGAGGCCTCGTGAGATTTTTTAATGCGCCAAATTTGTGTTCGAAATTTTTGGCGAATACAGAATCGAAATTAAATGAGTAGTGATTATTTAATATCTTTGTAACGTTTAAGTATTTTAAAACACTGCTTTAAAAGTTCGACATCCCTACACCCACGTGGCCTTTTTTTAATGGAAACTACTATTTTGGACCTTTTAGTTATCAATAAACAATTTTTTTAGCCTCGTAAGCGACATGCGGATATCGAAAAAGTGACTACATGCCAGTTTGAAATTTTATTTTATTTTCATATTATTTACCAATGATTATAGCCAGTTTACAGTGAGAATCTTCGTTTATTAATTACCATGATAAAAAAGCCTAGAATAAATTATATCAGAAAAAGTCACCAGTTTTATAGTGTTGATTTATCCGAGGTATTAAACTAACCTGAGTGTCGATATCTCACCGACGAAAACCTGATTTCTTCAAGAACCTTAACGGACAAAACAAAAGTTTTTCAACCCTCTTAAGAAGCAACCAAGTATCGAACATGCCGGGTTTTTGCCTCTTTAACTGACCATAATTGAAAGGAACAGAAGAGGTCTGTGTCATCAGCATACTTTTGCTCCAAAATTATTATTTCTCATTCTATTGTGCTTGTTTGAAGACACTTGAGACCTTTAATAAGCAACAAAAGAGACGAGAGGAACACGAAGAAGAAAAGGAATTAAAAGTGCACCATAAGCAGTTAAGGTTAATGGAATTAGGAATCAAAATAAATTTACTCGGAAAACGTGCCTCTTTGCCCGAACAAGTACAGCCCTGAAGTTTTAAGTGTAATTTTAATCAGCTAAATATTTTTGGGATTCGTAAAGGTTGTGATCATATTCTGCAAGTCTGTTAGGGGCAGATCAAAGATCAGCCAAGAATATATTGATAACCATAATGAATTGCCCATACACAAGGAAGCAATCAAAGCAAGACAAAGAGGAATGTTCATAAGAGGGACCCTTCCGCTGGAGGGATACACCTGATATTGTTTTTACCGGCCCAAAAAACTGGATCGATGATGGTAACCACTGAAAACACCAAGAGAAATTTTTTTAAGTCGTTTAGTCTCGGGCTTTTCAGCAGACTACTCGTTCAAAAGCGAATAACTGCAGTAGTTATTCCAGTGGCTAAGCAGAAACGCTTGAACCAAGTTCGGCTAGTTTTACATGTCTTGATCCTTTCTGGGATCGTTACATCTTAACCCTTTTCCTGACAATTTTTATGAGGATTCCAATTGCATTATGAAGGCACATTCTGTATTTCTTTTTGCTTGTCCCCGTAAAAATAAAAATAAATTTATTCATCAAGATAAATGTCGTTTTGATCATTATTACCCAGTTCCCAGACTTTTAATTTTTAACGATATGCAAGTCTCGGTTGGTATTCTTCTTGTGACCTAATGGTGTAGTACGGTCAAATAGAAAGGGACTACACCTAAAACGCTGAAACTATCTACCTTTGGTAGAATACCATTTTGCAATAACCCCAAAATGGTACCCCAGAAGTCAAAAATTATACCATTTTGTAGCAACCGGTAATTTTGAAGTTAACTTAAAGCAGTCAATTCATAAATCAAAATGATATTTAATTTTTTCTAATGTGCAATATGGAAAAGCCTCGGGCCACCCGATATCTCATAATGATGAACCCATAGGCTGTGAGTTGGTTTCCAGTGTATAAAATTTTTATGTATCAACCCTTCCGCATTTGCTTCAGTGGAGGTTCTTGTAAAAAATGATTGTTGAAATGTATCAATCACAGTGTTTATTTTCTATTGTTATTATTATCTCTTTTTCTTGTATTTGTACATTGTTTTAGAAATTTATAGCACCGAGTTATTACCAATAACCTAGGGTACTAGGCCGCTCGTGATGTTTTCTGTTTTAAATAAAGATAACTGGTATGTACTATTTTCAAACTGACAATGTTCTTCTTAAGATATGGCCAGTGCTGTTTAGCACTATTTTTTGAATTTCGATTAAAGACAGGTTTCCTGGAATGTCGTTTACATATTTTTCAGTTCTTTTTTTGATCATACCAAGTGCCCCCACAATGGCAGGAATTGTTTTCGTCTTCATTTTCCACATTCGTGAAACTTCAATTTCCAAGTCATTGTATTTGCTTAGTTTTTCAAATTTTTTCGCCGATATGTTGTTGTCTGATGGTACACTCGTGTCAATCAATTGACACGTTTTATTCAGTTTGTCTTTAATAACGATATCTGGTCTGTTAGCTTGGATAGTCCTATCAGTTCTTATGGGGAAGTCCCATAATATAGTTACATTTGACCTGTCTACGACAGATAAAGGTTTATGCTCATACCACTTGTATGTTGTTTCAATGCCACAGTGGTTACAGACTTTCCAGTGAATGTATTGACCGACACGATTGTGTTTGTTGGTATACTCGTTCGGTGCAAGGATCGTGTACCCTCAAATGAGATGGTCAATTGTTTCTGCGGTTTTGTTACAGAACCTACACTTTTCGTCTGCACCATTATGGATTACATTCGCCTGGTAATTCCTAGTGAATGGTGCTTGATCCTGAGCTGCGACTATAAACCCTTCAGTCTCCGCCTTCAGGCCAGCAGTTCTCAGCCACTGATGGGTGTCTGATAAATCAACATCAGCTTTTTGGCTTCAAAGTGGGTACTGACCATGCAAAGGCTTTGACCTCCAGGTACTGTCGATAACTTTTTTTCCTTTTTCCTTTTTCCCTTGCCATCTTTTTTAGCTATCGAGTAGTATCAGTGTTTTTCATTTCTCCTTCAAACTCAGCTTCCAAATCAAGTTCCAGTTCTCGCGCAAACAGTTTAGCATCTTTAACAACCGAGTGAGAGCCTTTCTGATTGTCATGACCATACACTAACTGGAGCATCCAATCCTCTGACAAATCTAAATACCGAAAGAGACCGATTGTTGAAGATTTAAAAGAAAGTTCAAGTTGAGTCAAACCTCTTCCACCGGATTTTCTAGGTAGGTAAAGACGTTCAACATCGGCTTTTGGGTGATGCATATTGTATGTTGTAAGTAATTTCCTAATCTTAGTATCTAATCTTTTAATCTCCGTTAGATTCCAGTCAATAATGTTAAAGCTACACGTGATTACTGGAACAGCCAAGGTGTTATAGGCTGTGACTCGATTCTTTGAGTTTAGCTCTGTCCTGAATATCAATCTAGCCATTCTAAGTAATTACTTTTTAAGCTTCTGTTTCATTGAAGCATGTTGGATTTCATTTGACTCGTCAACGCCTAGGTACTTATAAACACTCTCCTGCTCAAAATCACGGTTTCTTCATCTAATGTGACATTGTTGGTTGTCACCAATTTCCCTTTCTTAAAAGTAGCTTTTGCGCACTTACTCAACCCAAACTCCATTCCTATATCATCACTGAAGCCCTTCACTATTCTCAACAGTACTTCAAGTTCGTTATCGCCCTTTGCATGTAGCTTTAAATCATCCATATAAAACAAATGTGAAATTCGCTTAGACCCGGTCTTATTATTATTATGTTTTGATTTCTTTTCTTTTTATTGTGCAGAGTTTTAGAACTACTAATCACCGGGCTATTACTCATAGCCTAAGGTATTTGGTCGTTCGTGTATGCTTTTTTTTTCTTTTTTAAATTTTATTTTATAACATACATTCCTTTCAACTAAGTTCTAAAGGGAGAGTGTTTTTCTAAGGATATGCGCCGTACTATTTAAAACTATCTTCTGAATTTCTGGTAGCTGTATGTTTCCCGGTATCTGTTTGATATACTTATCTGTCCCTTTCTTCACCATACCTAGAGCGCCTATAATAACTGGGATTGTCTTCGCTCTCATGTTCCACATTCGGCCAACTTCGATCTCTAAGTCTTTGTATTTAGTGAGCTTTTCAAACTCTTTAGCCGAAATGTTACTATCGGATGGGACACTCACATCAATCAGCCGGCATTGTTTACTCAACTTATCCTTTACGACAATATCTGGTCTGTTGGCTTGAATTGTTCGGTCTGTCCTTATTGAGAAATCC
>RDPX01000136.1:617022-661739 GCA_003991215.1 Morbakka virulenta | reverse complement strand
ACGACAGGCAAAGTTTTGGCTTTGAGGTGCCACAACTTTTCTACTTCTATTTCCAGGTCTTTATATTTCGAGACCTTTTCAAATACTTTCGCTGAGACGTTTCTCTCTGAAGGGACACTTATGTCAATAAACAGACATTATTATTATTATTATTATTATTATTATTATTATTATTATTATTATTATTATCATCATCATCATCATTATCATTAATATTATTATTAATTTTTTGCTGGGCCGCAAGCAATCACTTCTCTTTGCTACGAGTTAGACGAGGGAAAACAAAAAGGTTATTTAAAAGAAAAACAATGAAACATTCAAAAAGCAAGAGAACCGAAGGGAGTTTCAAAGGTTCTATGTATACGAAAAAAACGTTAGTAAACAGCAAAAAAGAACAGTGGCTACCATTATCAAAAATAAGGGTTTGAAAATCGACAAACTGAGTCAAAGATTGAGCTGATGAAAAGTTGTAGGTCAGGTGTACAGGCTTACCTGGCATTAACCGCGGCGTGGATCATCAAAACGTCACCTTAAAGTGGCTCCTCTCCCAAGATTTTGAGCTTCAAAATGTCGCAGAAAACAGGAAGTAATGGTGTTGCACTGCTGTCCATGCTTCCACAATGTATTGGTTATGTGTCAGGATTANCGACAAACTGAGTCAAAGATTGAGCTGATGAAAAGTTGTAGGTCAGGTGTACAGGCTTACCTGGCATTAACCGCGGCGTGGATCATCAAAACGTCACCTTAAAGTGGCTCCTCTCCCAAGATTTTGAGCTTCAAAATGTCGCAGAAAACAGGAAGTAATGGTGTTGCACTGCTGTCTATGCTTCCACAATGTATTGGTTATGTGTCAGGATTAAAATTACAACCGATTGCCCAGGAGCTTTCTTGAACTTTTGCAACCTTGTCACATCCTCGGGCTGTGTCATCTCTTTTCTCTTTCTACAATTCCTTAAACAGCTTATGTACCCGGCAGCTTTCTTCCCTTGTGCTGCCCTTAAAAACCGGCCACCGCGTTACTCGCTTTTAAATAAAGCTTGATGCATTTTCTGCCAGGACACCTAAGTGCAGCCTTTTACTAACTCCACAGGGTTTTTTCCTTAAGCTGTTACTCTGAAATTCTCTTCTTTCTTACTTTC
Organism: Morbakka virulenta; assembly: GCA_003991215.1. Taxonomy (NCBI): domain Eukaryota; kingdom Metazoa; phylum Cnidaria; class Cubozoa; order Carybdeida; family Carukiidae; genus Morbakka; species Morbakka virulenta. Next base: position 660,600 of record RDPX01000136.1, on the reverse strand, counting down.
CTGGTGGCAATTATCTTAATCGGTTAAGATACCTAGTAAGAGGTACCTTGGAGTTGGCTCTTCCTTACACCCTACCTCCTGATATATGCCCTCCTTTCCTGTAGCTCTTAACTTTTCTGTGACCCAAGGCCGCTGTTATGGGGGATACAGTTTAAAAAAAACAAAAAAACAGAGGCCATCTATAGTCGAGGTTTGTTGCGACACAACAATTAAAAGTACCACATCATTACAATTGGATATTCTTGCAAAAAATCCAACCCTTACTATTTCAATCACAATTGAAGTATATTACAACTGCTACAAAACGCTATTTACTTAAACACAATATACAATGACCATTTAAATGCGGAGGACATACTTCTTAACCTGGATCAATGTCGAGCTCGAGTGCGAATCTCCGATTTCTTTGTATGGGTTGTGCCTTATGTCAAGGAGCTACTTTTCAATATTTCTCCTAATAGGCAAAGTATGTTTTGGGTCTTTGAGTATGTGATCGGTCTGTAGTTCTTTGTGATTAGTGTTTCCTCTATCTTTGCGAGCAGATTTGTGATGCCTTAAGTGAGCCAGTTGGGACAATCAGTTGGATTCTCTATTATGTTCGTGAATACCCTTGCAAAGTCTTCATGTATGCTAGGCAGGGTTTTTATCCAGAAGTTCGCAATTCCATCTATTTCAGGTGCCTTCCAGTTGCTGGTCGTATTGATGGCAGCAGTGGTCTCCGAGTTGATGATTTTTTTACCAGTCCTGTCGCACGACATCCTTGTGTTGGTCCTGTACTTGTTGGATTGAAGCAGCTTGTTCATTGTGGCTTTTGTCATTATCCCATAATTTGCTCCAGAACGCCTCGACGTCTTCGATAGTGGGTGGATCCTTGATATCGGTCTTCTTTTCACCCAGCTCTCTGTAAAATTTTCTCGCATCTTCTTTGAAGATTTTGTTTTGTCTGTAAAAGTTGCTTCTTTTAGTGAATTTCCTAAACCTCTGTGCTTTTGCTTGTATCTTTTGTTTGAAAGTTTCTTTGACTGTTGGTATATCCTCTTTCTTCTTGATATTGAGCTTTCTTTCAAGTTGTTTCCTCTTTCTTTCTTTGACTGTTGAACCTTTTTCAATTTCGCTTAGGAATGATAGGTCTCCACGTAGCTTCATAATCTCTTTTTCCGGCTTCTCTTTCCATACCGGTTGTTTCCATATCTGTTTTTGTTTCCTGGATCTTTCTTCTATTGCCTCTGCAATTACTGAAGCTGTTGTGTATGTGAGCTGGTTTATTTCTGTCAGTTCAATCGGTGTTTTTATGTCACCTTTGATCTGGATTATTACTTTATTTGCATGTTTGATTATTTTTTTCGAACGCCGATCTTTCTAGATTTTTGATATCGATGGTCTTTCCTTATTGGGCGTTTTCTTGACATCCATTTCTGTCTGATAGTTACTATCATCTCTAGTACTTTTTCATCATCAGGTTTTTCTTGAACTCCCTCTGGGTGGTCTTCAGTGTCAGTGATGTTCACTTCGTCTTGTTCCTTATCCGCTGCTATTACTTCTTCGGGCCTGTCTTCATCGAGCACCTCTGCAGTATCGTCAGGGATTTTAGGTCTGAAATTTTCTTGGATGGTCTTAAGTTCCAAATCAGTTAGCCTTTTGTGCTTTATGATGTCTCTCTTGACATTGGCTAATTTGTTGGCCTTGGTGGTAAGCCTGTCTGTGAGGTGTTTCTTTCGCCAGATGATATGGGCAACTTTTTTGTTGAGGTTATGCTTGGATCTTGTGAAGCAGTGTAGAAAGCTATCCACTACTATTTTATACTCTTTCCTTGTCCATTTTTGTCTAGTTGACTTTGGTGGATTTTGGGGTCTTGGAGGTGGAAGGCCACTGTGAGAGGTGTCCTCGGCGCGGTAATACTCTACTACCTATACAGGTGAGGTTATTCCAGTATCTGACTTTTCGATTCCGGCCTGATTCCCTACCGGAAATCGCGGTCCTCGTTGACCCGCGAGACGACCGATGCGGTATGACGATCTAGTTTGTCGTGATTCCATAGTGATCATGGGTTGTCAGAGCCCCTTAGGCCACATGCACTACTGGCTTGCCGTACATGTGTTGCCCAGTCTGTGCCACGAAGAAGAGGGGTTGAACTTGTATAGACCTTATTATCATTTTTATATTTATTATTATTATGTGAAAAGGATTTTCTCGGATTTACAACTGGTCTTTGTCCGGCACCGGGGCCTCTCCTAGGCCCTAGGGTCACCAGATCATCTAATCTGACTTGTCAAGCACCTTTCTCAAAATATGTGCACTCTCTAGAAGAGCTGTCTTCTGTATCGTTTCAAACGACAACCCGGTGCCTACCATGGCAAGATAAGGGACGAGCCTCTCTGTTACGGACCCGAGAGCACCCACGACAATTGGTATCACCAATGTTTTCACGTCCCAGAGACGAGATACCTCTCGAGCCAATTCCGAATATTTATGAATTTTCTCTTCTTCCTTGGCTGCAGTTCGGGCATCACCTGGGACAGCAATATCTACAAGGATACACTCCTTTTCTTTCTTTTTTATAATTATTATATCTGGTCTCCTCGCTTCAACAAATCTATCAACATGGACATTGAAGTCCCACAAGATTTTAACATTTTCATTCTCCACCACACTTTCTGCTCTGTGTTCATACCATCTGTCTGAATGTGGTAGCCCATGCACTTTCATGATACTCCAGTGTACAGCTCCTGCAACGCGGTCATGTCTCCCTTTGTATACTGACTGTACCAATGCGCTGCATTCGCTGATGATATGCGACACTGTCTCGTCCTTTTGCCCACACATTCTGCACAGCGCTGATTCTCTGGTGCGTTCAATTTTGGCTTTCCTGTAGTTGGTGCGGAGTGCTTGGTCTTGAGCTGCCACTAGGAGACTCTCAGTTTGACGCTTCAAGCTACCTCTCTTCAACCATTGCCAGCTTAATGGGGATGCAAACTCTTTTGTCTGCCTCACATGTTGCCCGTGCATCGCCTTGTCCTGCCACCCTTCTTTCCTCTGTTGTTTCTGCTCCTTCCTGAATGTTTTTCTTTCACTTTTCGATGGTCTTTTCACATACGTTTTGACTGCTCCCATGATGTCAGAGCTCTTATTGGCGATGTATTGGCTTAGGCTTTCTTCTTCATATTTCACGGTGTCATAAACACTCATCAGACCTCTACCACCCTCTTCTCTGTGTACATAGAGGCGGTCTACATCTGCTCGTGGATGTACAGCACCATATGCGTGCATCAGCTTTCGTGTCTTCCGATCTAGTTGTTCTAGCTCCTGCTGCGTCCACTCTAGGATCCCTCCTCCATATCTGAAGAGAGATACCGCCCACGTGTTTATAGCTTTTACCAGGTTTCCAGCATTCAGTTTTGACTTAAGTACCTTTCTCAACCTTCTGATGTACTCGCTTTGCACATTGATTTTCATTTCGTTCTGCTTTATGACATCCAACTCAAGCACTCCAAGATACTTATAGGAATTATCCTCGGTAATTGACCGTATTACCTCATTGTTTTCAAACACGATTCCAGAACTATCTTTCACTAATTTTCCTCGCTTCAAAACCGTGATGGCACACTTATCAAAACCAAACTGCATCTTGATATCATCACTAAAAACACGAACAGTATTCAACAGTGACTCCAAGTCGCTCTTGCTCTTACCGAACAACTTCAAATCATCCATGTAGAGGAGGTGATTCAATTTAGTCTTGTCCCTAAACACGTAGCTAGGTGCAGCTTTCCGGAGTACCGCTGTCAGTGGTATCATCGCTATGACAAAAAGGAGGGGCGAGAGACTGTCACCTTGAAATATTCCTCTTTTTATTGCTACTTCCCCTAGATCTTTTCCACCACTCTGTAGCATAGTCCTCCAAGATTCCATACTTGCTCTCAACATGTTTCTTATCCTGCTATCAACCCCATACTTCTCTAAACACTCGTGAATCCATGTGTGAGGCACCATATCAAAGGCTTTACTGTAATCAACCCATCCCATTGCCAAGTTGGTTGAGCGTGCCTTACTGTCTTTCATGGTACACTTGTCTATTACCAACTGCTCCTTAGTCCCTCTTCCGCCCTTTGTGCATCCTTTCTGCTCCCATGGTAACAGATTTTGTTCATCAAGATGGTTGTAGATCTCATGGCTTATTATTGATGTTAACAGTTTCCACATAAGGGGCAGGCATGTGATCGGTCTATAGTTTGGTGGTATGTTTCCTTTGCTAGTGTCTTTGGGTATTAACAACGTCCTTCCCTTAGTCATCCATGATGGAACCTGGGCACTCTGCAAGATCTCGTCCATTTGGTCTGCGATTCTTTGATGCAGCGTTGTGAATCTCTTTATCCAGTATCCTTGCACTCCGTCCGGGCCAGCAGCTTTCCATGGTGACATACTACTACAAGCCTTAGTCACCATTTCAACTGTGATGGTGGTGTCTTGTCGTTCTGCGTCCACCTTAATATCTCTTTTGACATCCTTAAGCCATGCCGCTTTACTATTATGATCACATCCATTATCCCAAATGTTACTCCAAAATGCTATTGCTTCTTCCGCATCTGGTTGAATATCCACCTGTTCCTTGCCTTCTAATTGTTGATAGAATCTTTTTTGGTCTTTTTCAAAATACTTATTTTGACGGTATTGTTCGTGTCTTTCCAGATACCTTTTCTTTTTAGCGGTGATAGCAACTATGCTTTGTCTCAATTCCTCCTTGACTGTATTAACTGTCTTACTGTTTAGCTGATATTTCTTTACCAAATACTCATGGCACTCACACCTTCCTTTCTCAATACCATCCAACCTCGATAGATCTCTTCTCTTTTCTTTTATCTTGTTTTTCAGCCTGATCTTCCATTTTGGCTCATGCTTCCTGCTTATACAGTTGCTCGTTAGTCCCTTCTTCCGTCCTAGATCTTCTCCCACAACTAGGGCACCTGCATAAATGAGTTGGTTCGTTTCCTCAATAGTTGCTGTAGGTATTCTGCCAATCACCTCATTGACTTCTTGGGTACGCTTCCTAACCTTTCTAGCCATTGCGTTCTTTAAACTAGTCACATTTACGTTCGCACCATTCAGATCTCTTAATCTATTGGTTAGTCTTTCGAATATCTCTTTCTGGTCATCTGTAAGTCCCTGCTCATATTGTTCTTGTGGTTGTGTCTCATCCATTGACTCATGCTGCGGTTGGGGTGTGTTCACATTCTTGATCGGGTCTGGGGTTAAATCTGATGGTTCCTGCTCCTGGCTGGATGGTATCAATCTCCGTGATATTTCCTCAATCTCTAACTGCGATAGCAAACCATTTCTCCTTATTACTCTAACCTGATCTGCGAGCCTCTGGCTACTTGCATCAGCACGTCCTCCCTTATCTCGCCAGATTTTCAGCATTCTGTTCATATAGCCTGTTCTTGGGTCACTCTTAGCCAGAAAGTAGCACTCCATAACTTTGATGTTATCCTGTCTGTCCCATTTCCTTTTCCCCTTTGTTCTCTGCTGTTCTTCTTCTTGCTCAACGCCAGTAATAGGATGACGACCTGCTCCTGCCTGGTTCTCCACAGGAAGCCTGCCGGGCGCGACAGAGGTAGTGTAGCTATCTCTCCCGTTTACGCCGTTAGCGGTACTTGTATTTGTTGTATTCATCATGTTAATGAGTTTAGATTTCTGTCAGGGTTGTCTCCCTTATCCATTTTCTGTAGGGGTTGGCTCCCTTAGCTGATGATCTTAGAATCTGACTCACTCAGCAGTAAGATTTCTGTTTTCTGTCAGGATTTTCTTCCTTAGCCTTCGATTCAAAAACCTACCCACAAGGCAGTGGGGTCTACTGTATATCAAGACAACGAGCTGATGGTAACCTCGACTAGAACGACCTACCCTCCTAATAACAGACTCAAGGGTGTGCCGTTCCCCGCAGTTTAAGGTGAGGGACACCGGCGGGCCATAACTCACAGGCACTCTACCCCTGATGTCACTACCCTACCTTGCTTACTTAACGATCCCATCAGCCCAGTACGAGGAACCGCCGGATACCATCCCAGTATTCACTGAGAACTACTCAGCGCTCGTCGATTATTATTATCATTATTATTATTATTATTATTATTATTATTATTATTTAGTTGTGGAGCAATACGAGCCCACGGGGGAATCAGGAGTAGAAGCCCCAGCAAACCCATCCGACTCACAGACCAATAGGGGTAAGTTGGGTGCATGCATCACACCTAAGTGTGTGTGTGTGTGTGTGTGATGAATTGATGGTAATAAAAATACAACACATGACCTCGCAGGTGGGGCCTGGTTAGGTTTCACAGTTTAGGTGACGCATTTTGCTTGAAACGGTCTCCGTAGCGAGGCTTCACCCAAGACCTCAGGACTAAGTAACAAGTGCAACTCGGTAATCACCCCTTCAGAACCTGAGTTCCACGCTCACGACACCCAGATATGATCCTCCCCTACTACTCCTGCCCGTTAAACAGAAGTGCGTGATGTGTCACCACATTCGGGACATGCACAACTGGTTAAGGTCGGGCAACTGACTGGCAAGTCTACGGTTTGAGAGGGAATGTTTGATCTAACCCATTCATAATTACCAGGCAATACTTATTATTATTATTATTATTATTATTATTATTATTATTATTATTATTATGTTCACTACTATGTTTCTCAAATTCTAGGTTGTTACATTTGGTATTACTTGGAAGGAAGTCACAACAAGTTACTAACGGTTCCAAGTTTATACTCCTCTGTGTCTTACGCAGACATTACCTTTCTTAAGATTCGTGCAGTACCTAATAGAGCCGTCTTTGTATTACTCCCAAGGTTACATTCTCGTCACATTCTTTAAGGAAACCCATACATTTCTTACTAACTACGCTCAGAGCCCCTATGACCACAGGTACCACCTTGACTTTTTTAAGTTCCCAAATCCTGGCTATTTCGTCTTTTAGCAGCAGATATTTCTTAATTTTTTCGAGTTCTTTCTCTTGTAGCCTCCTTTGCTGTTATGTTGACTAACACTATAACTGGTCTTCTAGTTTGTATATGCTGGTCGCATCGTATCATCATATCCCAGAGTATTTTGTAGTCCTCGTTTTTTATGCAGCTTTCTGGTTTATGGTTATACCAATGCTTTCCTATTTCTAAACCAACTTTATTGCAGAGACCAATGACCGTATCTCGCGACATTATCATGTCTACATTTATATTCTCTCTGCGCCAGGTTAGAACATTCACTAGTGATATGGCTTAAACTTTCTTCTTTCTAACCACACATTCTACATAATAAATGATTCAGCCGTCTTATCAGTGTGGAACGTCAGGTAATTTATTCGGAGCGATTGCTCTTGCGATTACTACAGATTAATGCCTCGGTTGTGCCTTTCAGCTCCCCTGTATCTAACCATGACCAGGTTCTATCCCAATCTGCTGCATCGTTCTCATTTAAAAACTGTCCATGTATTTGTTTGTCCTTCCACTCTGCCAATAGCTCATTTTTTGTTCTCTTTTGAAGAATTTTGGTTCTACACTGTCGTCTGTCTTCATATGACCATGCAATTTTACCATCTGTAACATCTCTTCCGTGCTATTTTGCACCTAACAAGCCAGACTGTTTTCCTCCGACCTAACCCAACCTTCAACACTGATCAATTCTCTACCACCTTTTTTACTTTTAACATACAAACTAGCAACATCACTTTTTGGATTAAGTGCTTTATTCATTGTCATCAAATTTCTCGTCCTTCTATTAATTTCCTTCAGCTCGTCTTTTCTCCAGTTAATTACTCAAGCTCATCTTACCTCATCAATGACACTGCCCATGTGTTAATTGCTTTAATCTTATTCCATCCGTTGAGTTTGGGTTGTAGTAGTAGTCTAGTTCTACGCAGATATTTGGAATATTCCCTTCATCTTCGTTTCCTGTACTTTATTCCATTCGATAATCCCAAATATTTGTATCCTTCCTCCTTTAAATCGACTATAGTTTCGTCTCCAAGGCGGATACCTTGAGTTTTAATGGGTTTACCTCTCTTCATAACCAACATGCCACACTTCTGTATCACAAACTCCATTTTGATATCGCTGCTTATTGCTTGTGCTTATTATTATTATTCAAATGTCTCACAGCATTGATATTATTTGCCGGTTAATTGCTGAAAATCAGGCCAAGTCCCTTGGCTTTAGGTATCCAGTTCCTTTTTAATACTTTTTGCAGTTCCTAACAGACAAGCTTTCTGTAAAAGTTCTATACTACATTCTATTTCAATCTTCTTCAACCACTTTTCAAAGTTCTTTCCAATTATGCCCAGAGCTCCTAAACTTAATGGTACAGTGGTAACCTCTTTTACATTCCACATCCTCTTGATCTCTATCTTTAAGTCTTGATATATCTCAATCTTTTCCTTTTCTTTCCTGTCAATTCTTGTATCAAAGAGGCAAGCTATGTCAATAAGCAAGCATGATCGATCCTTTTTATTTTCAAAAACAATTTTCGGTCATTTATGTTCTAGTCGGTAATCTATCTGTATTGGGAAACTCCATAATAGTCTAAAGTCATTTGTTACACTTGCACTGTCTATTCTGTGATTAAACCATCTATCTCCATGGTCTATGCCTAGTTTCTGACATAACGTCCAGTGGATAATCTGAATTACTTTTCATGTCTCCAGCCCTTATACTGTGCTTCTGCTAGCTGTTGGCACTCAGATACTATATGCGCAACCGTTTCCTTCGCCTTTCCACATAATCTACAATCTTTTGATATATCTTTCTTGTAAACAATGCCCTTTGTGTAATTTGTTCCTACTGCTTTTTCCTGCGCTGCAAATATAGTGCTTTCTATTTCTTTCTTTAATCCTGAATATCTTAACCAATTCCAGTTCTTATCCTTATGCATTAATTCTTTTGTAGCATTAACTGTTTGCCCATATACCGTTTTATCTATCCACCCGTTCTTATGTTTTTCATTATGCTGGCATTTCTACACTTTGGAATCTTTGATTTCATTGCTTCTAATAGTTCCTTCTTGTTCAACATATCTCATTATTTCGCAATTATTGTTCATAATATACCAGCAAATGTATTATTATTATGTTCAATGTTCCACTTCTCGACTTTAGTTTGTCGATGTCGGTAAACTAACTTGAATATATATGCGTATGAGCTAAAAAGTATGAATGTTCAACTATCAAAAAAGTCATATTACGAGGTAAACTTAACTTGAAAGCAGGCAGCAACAAGACACTAGAGGTTTCAAGTTTACTTTTCCAATGTCTTACGAAGACAGTACCTTTCTTAGGATACATGCTGATCCTAACAATGCTGTTTTTTTGTACAACTTCCATTTTGTTATTTTCATCGCAATCCTTCACATTTGATTCTAGCTTCTTACTAACCATTCCCAACGCACCAATAACAAAAGAAATCACTTTAACCTTCTTTAGCTTCCATGACAGTGCAATTTCATCCTTCAATGGTTGGTATTTCTCAATCTTTTCCGTTTCCTTCACGTTTACTCTTTTGTCCCCAGGAATGGCGATGTCTATTATTTTAGCTTCTTTTGTTCTTTTATTTATCATCACAACATCAGGCTTTCTAGCTTCGATGTGTTGGTCGCATTGTATCATCATGTTCCATAACAGTTTGTGTTCTTCATTTTCGCTACAACCATTTGGCTTATGGTTGTACCACTCGTTCGCCCGTTCTAAACCTGCCGTACGACACATTGCCCAATGGACATATCTTGCCACATTATCATGATGCCTTTTATATTCTCTCTGTGCTAAATTGGAACACTCACTTACGACATGGCTCACACTCTCACCCCTCTCGAAACACATCCTGCATAAAGGTGACTGTGAAAAGTGATTCTCAGTGATTGCTCCTGAGCACTACAAATCAACCCCTCAGTGGTACTTTTCAAGTCTCCCTTATTCAACCACCCCTTAGTCTTATTCCAATCAACAACTCCATCGTCTTCTAAGAATTGTCCATGCAATCTTTTATCTTTCCACTCTCTTATTATCTCAACCTTTCCCTCTCTCTTAAAAGCTTCTGGGTCCTTACATTCTTCTGTTTTCAAAAGACCTTGATTTTTAACCATCTGCAGCATCTCCTCTCTACTATTTAAAACGTGCCATGCTAGATTATTTTCTTCATCTCTTACTCTCGACACTAATCAGTTCTTTTCCACCTTCTTTCCTCTTTACATACAGCCTTGCAACGTCACTTTTTGGATTTAAGATTTTTTGCATGGTCATTAATTTTCTTGTTCTCCTATCAACCTTTTCTTGTTTGTTTTTCATCCAATTAATGATTCCTGTACCGTATCGCATCAGTGATACAGTCCAGGTGTTGATTGCTGTTACCTTATTTCGCCCGTACAATTTTGATTTCAAAATTAGTCTAACCCTCCTTAGGTACTCTTTCCGGAAAGATTCTTTAACTATATCCTCCTTAATCTTATCCGACTCAATAACACCAAGGTATTTGTAACCATTCTGGTCGACTTCTTTTATAATGTTACCATCAGTCAATCTTAAGCCATCACTTTTAATCACTTGTCCTCTTTTCAACACCAGAACACCACACTTTTGAAATCAGAATTTCATCTCAATATATTCGCTAAATGCGTGTACAGTGGACACCAAACTGTCGATATCACTTTCGTTTTTGGAAAACACTTTAAATCGTCCATGAAAAGCAAATGGTTGATTTTCACAGTTCCTAAGGTGTACCCAGTCCCCTTCTTTCTTAGTATACTGGAGAGAGAAATCGTGCAAAATACGGACAACGATGCAAACAGACTATCGCGTTGAAATATACCTCGCTGATGTCAACCTCGCATAACTTTTCACTACATGCTGTTAAGACTGTCTTCCATTCTTCCATGGACTCAGTGATAAGCTCTATGATGTCTTCGGATACATTTACCAGTTTTAGACATTCAAATATCCAGAAGAGGGGGATCATATCATACACTTTTTTGCAATCGATCCACGCCATTGCCAGATTTGGGGCCTTCTCTTACACTCCTTCGTAGTAGGTTTATCAATGATGAGTTGGTCTTTAGTACCTATACCTTTCCTTTTGCAACCTTTTTGCTCGTCAGGGAGCATCTCATTCTCTTCCAGATATTTATTAATATTATCAGAGATAATACTCGTCATTAGCTTCCACATTAGTGGTAGAGAGGAAATTGGTCTAAAGTTTCCTACGTCGTTTCCCTTAGAAGGATCTTTTTGGCAAAGGATAGTTCTGCCTTTGGTCAACCAATCAGGAATTGACTCATTGCCATTAACCAGCTCATTCATTTGATGGGTAATACGGCTATGAAGTGTTGTTAAATGTTTCAGCCAGTATCCTTGTACCCCATCTGACCCCGGTGCTTTCCAATTGGATATTCGCTTAATTTGTTCTTTTACCAAAACTTCAGAAATTATCAAGTTGTCCTGTTGTACATCTTTCTTTTCTTCTTTCAATTGTTGAAGCCATTCCGTTTCTGAATTGGGCTTCTTTTCTTTCCCCTATATATCCGACCAGAATGCCTTACTTTCCTTGGCATCTGGTATGACCTTTTCAGCTTTCTCAGACCCATCTAACTCTTGATAAACTTTCTTTTGATCTTGACTGAACGTTCTATTAAGTCTGAATTGATGGGTTCTCTCATCATATCTTTTAAGTTTGTGAGATTTTGCAATTAATCTCTAATTTAGTTCTTGAATAACCAGATTAATTCCTTTTGCTTTAATCCTAGATTTCTGGTCCAATGCAGAGTACTTATTTCCTCTAACATTCTCACCGTTCTTCTTCTTTTTCAATATAATAATATGCTTTCGAATCTCATCGATTGACTGTTTAATCCTTCGCTTCCACCAGGGTTCTTTTGGTGCTCTCCTTTCATTTTTTAGGGTTCTTAAACCAAGATTTCTAGCAATGTAAATCGACGTTGCACAGATTAGGTCATTCGTTTCAGTTATGGTAATTGTCTTAACATCGGTTATCACTTCATTAACACTTTTGGTAAAGTCTGCTAACTTTTTCCTGTCTGCTTTCTTCAATCCTGAGAAGAAGTGTTTATCCGTTTCGTTCATTATGGCGCATATTTGGTCTATTATCTGTTGTTGTTCCTCTGTTCTCTCTACATTGTGTTCAACATCAAACTCTACTGGCATTTCAGGTTAGTTGACATCGTCACGTAAGTCTACATCAGGCTCAGGTTCAGATTGTGCTACAGCATTATCCTGTTCTACATCTTCAATCTTAACAACTAAGTTAGTTTCTTTCTCCTTTTCTGAGGCACTTCTTTTAATCATTTCAATCTCCACCTCGGATAGTAGCTCATTTTCCCTAGCCGGATCGCATAAATATTGTTCTTAACTAAACCTGTTTCCTTCCAAACACGATGCATCCTTTGCCTATATTCTCGTAAAGGTTTAAAATCCTCATTCACTGGATCACTTAGAAAGTAGCACTCCATTACAGCTAGGTTCAATTCTTTGTTCCACTTTCTCTTAGCAGTACTATGATGACGACCGGGTCCCCGCTGCTGAGCCAGGGAGCACCTGCCCGACGAGAGACCTTCACAAGTTGTTCCAGTCTCATTCACGCCGTTATTTTCATTCATTTGATTTGACATTTTTACACTCATTTGAGGATTAGTGAATTTAAGGTTACACTGTTACCGGTATTTTTATCGAGACGCCATCTCTAGGGAAGATGCCAACCAAAGCTTAAGAGCCAACCCTGACCATGAGACCCAGTTACACCCCGTCAGACGTCAACCTGATATTTACAACTGCGGTTGGTTTATTCTTCTGAGTTTTCCTTCTCATAAGACAGCTGACAACCGTCATGTAAATTCACTAGTTGCAGCATCCAATCGTTTGTTGTATCTAGGTATTTACATAATCCTATTGTGCTTGTTTTATAACTTAGTTCTAGTTGGATCATTCCCCTTCCTCCATCTTTTCTTGGAAGATATAAACGATCTACATCTGATTTTGGGTGATGCATTCTATGACCCGTAAATTGTTTTCTTATTTTCGTATCCAACTTTTTAAGGTCACTCAAATTCCAGTTAATGATATTAAAACGATACGTTACTACGGGTATCGCAAGTGTATTAATAGCCGTTATTCTGTTCTTATAGTTTAGTTCGGTCTTCATAATCATTCTTACTCTGNTTATAACTTAGTTCTAGTTGTATCATTCCCCTTCCTCCAGCTTTTCTTGGAAGATATAAACGATCTACATCTGATTTTGGGTGATGCATTCTATGACCCGTAAATTGTTTTCTTATTTTCGTATCCAACTTTTTAAGGTCACTCAAATTCCAGTTAATGATATTAAAACTATACGTTACTACGGGTATCGCAAGTGTATTAATAGCCGTTATTCTGTTCTTATAGTTTAGTTCGGTCTTCATAATCATTCTTACTCTGCGTATGCATTCTTTCCTAATTTTCTCTTTCATCTTGGCATGTTGTATTCCATCTCCTTTATTAACTCCAAGATATTTATATGTGCCGTCTTGGTCCAATTCCTTAATTATGGTGTCCTCATCTAATACTAAATTGTCGGTCTTGACTAACTTACCGCTTTCAAAGGAAGCTTTAGCACATTTATCTAAACGGAACTCCATCCAAATGTCATCGCTAAATGCCTTTACTGTTTTCACTTGTCCTTTAAGCTCTCCATCATTGCTGGCATAAAGCTTCAAACCATCCAAGTAAAAAAGAAGTGAGAACTAGCGAAGGTGAATTGGAGACCAAGCAAAAAGTGTATGTATTAAGACATATTTCCTTCAGGCAAATTTTATCTAAGTACCTTAAATATTGCACTGTAAGTCTTTGGTTTTAAAGAGTGGTATATTTAAAGTACTTTTTTAAACTTCATTATATACAGGGTGTGAAACATGCTTTTAAATCCTGTGAAAATTTCTCAAAGCAACATTTGAATTCTACCATTGCAGCTTGAGGTTTTGTAGTTGCAGATCAAAGAACTTCCAAAATGCTTTTCTGAACTGATGAGTATCCTACCAATCAATACTTGTAGTCTTCCATTCCTTTTTATCGACATTCGCTTTTATTGATTGTCTTCTATTCTATTTTGCTTTACCTGGGGTCTGAATGCTTACTTGTAATGGCCTCTTGTACCTTTCAGTAGGGTTTGGGTTTTTTTTTTTATAAAATGATCTATTTCACCTTAAATGCTTTTGGGTTAAAATAGGTCACATTTTTTATACTAAGACGATTCTCTTTCTAAATCTTTGCCGGAGTAAATTGGTGTCGAAGAAAGCAAGACCTTTTCTTCTGATCGCATACCAAAACTTTTTTAAATGAAAACTCTTCTATAGATGATTAGGAATCTTTTTCATACATTATTTTTTACATATCTGTATTTTGCGAAAATCACATTTTTCTTTGACATTTTAAGAAATTTTTTCTTCAGATACCACACAAAAGAGTATTTTTAGGTTCAGCTGTAAAAAGTATAGCAGCAGTATATTTTTAACTTCTCTGGGATTTTTGTTTTGTTTTTCTCTTTTAAACTCAATAACTCATAACAAGCCTTACAAGCTATTAAAATTTTAATAGCTAGAGGAAAAGGAAATGAGGTCATAGCTAAGGCAGGTAAGTTCAGTGAAAGACCTAGTTCCAAGATACCTGTTGCTAAGAATCTTCAACCGACTAAGGTTGTAGTCACCGGGGAACCAAGCAAAAAGAAGAAAACTCAAGAGAGTAGAAGAACATAGGAAGAAACTTATGACGTAAGTGAAACTCCTCCACTTTGGAACTTTATTGACAAGCTGGTAACATAATGGCAGCCTTGCAGCAAGTTACAGGAGAAGAAAGCCCTTCGCTACAGTGACCGTGATAATTTCTTAAGGTTAATAATACAAGATATAAAGCCATCAACTGTATGTAACAGTGAAGAAAAGATAGAAGAAAACAGTTAGGTTAAGAGATAAGGGTTAAGCTAACAATTAAAAGTCTTTACGTCATATGGGGAGAAAAATGGGTTTAATGGTGTAAAGCAAATGAGTATGTATTAACCAACATATGGCACGAGCAACATCTACGCAGATTGTAGACATGGCGAAGTCCGGGAGACGATGTCAAGAACCAGATTGACTACATTGTCGTCAAGAAACGATATAGTAGTGCAATTCAACAATCAAAGAAATATCCAGGAGCAGACTGTGGCAGTGATCACAACCCAGTCATATGCAACTTAAGGCTTAAGCTGAAGACAATTAAGAAAGAAAAGGCATCATCAAGAATGGAGTATAGTACCTTGCTAGAAATCCAAACCATTCGAGAAGAATATGCTGTACCTGTCCAGAACCAATTTGAAATGATTGAAAACCAGTGGAAAACGAAGTGCGATACCTTTAAAGAAGCAACAGTATCTGCAGCAAAAGAAGTTGTACCTAAACGTGAGAAAAAAATCAAAGAACAAGTAGATGGCAAACGAGATCTTGAACCAAATGCGCTCCAGACAACAGATTTTCAACCGCTGAAGCAAGGAATACAAGCTGGCAAACAAGAAAATTAAAATAAAATGCAGGGAAGTCAAAGAGATCTGGCTTAATGAACAGTGTAAATAGTTTGACAGATGCACAAGCAAGGAACCGGGCGCTCTATACAGAATTATTAAGGAAATAACTGGTTTCAAAGGTTGTTCTTCTGCAGGTTGCATAAGGTCAAAGGATGGAGAAGTCAAATTGAAAGGGATAAAATCCTTGAACGCTGGACAGAATACATCAAAAAACTTTTTGCAGATGACAGGGATAACAAGCCAGAAATGAGAAAAACCATGGAGAGACCAAAAATCCTAAGATCAGAAGTGACAGCTGGATTACAAAAAGTGAAAATGAATGAGGCTGCAGGACCCGAGGAAGTTATAACCGAGACGATTGTTGAACTAGAATGCTTTAGTGTAGAGAAGGGATGCTTACTGATATTCTGAAAGAGGAGTATGAGAGCGGAGAATTCCCAGAGGACCTCAGTAAATCGATCTTTATTGGCCTCCCAAAGAAACCTGGTGCAATTGAATGTGAAATGCACAGAACAATTAGCTTAATGAGAAAGAAATAGGATAAGACCTGAGATAGGTAAAGAAGAGTTTGGGTTTGTTCAAGATGTTGGCACAAGGAATGCGATCTTTGTTCTGAGAATGCTATCAGAAAGAGCTACTGAGATGCAGAAGGATTTAAATGTGTGCTTTATTGATTACACAAAGGCATTCGATAAAGTGCAGCATGAAGAGCTTTTCAACATGTTTAGATCTGGATGGAAAGGATTTAAGAGTCTTGTGCAACCGTTAGTGAGAGAAAACAGCGTGTATGCGAAAAGAAAATAACACAAGCTCATACACCAACATTAGAAGAGGCGTTCGACAGGAATGTGTGCTTAGCCCAGAGCTTTTCAACCTTTACAGCGAAATTATCTTTGAGAGATAGCACATTTAGAAGGGGTTCTCGTCGGCAGACACAACATTAACAACCTGAGGTATGCCGACGATACGGTCTTGATTGCAGGGTCAGTAAAAGAGCTACAAGAGAGCGGCATTTGAGAAACTAGACAGCATAATGAAGAACAACAAAATTTCTTTGACGACTAAGATTAGAATACTGAACTGCTATGTGTTTTCCATCCTCACACATGGCAGTGAATGCTGGACCCTGTCGCAAAGTATGGAGAAACAAATAAAAGTAGTAGAGATGTGGTTTCTTTGGAGAATAATGAGAATATCTTGGGCAGAAAGACTAACAAACCAGGAAGTGTTGCAGAGAGCAGTAACAAAACGATTTCTTCTAGGAACCATCCGAAAAAGACAGTTGGAAGTTTTGGGACGTATAATGCGAAAGACAGAACTAGAACATCTTAGTGTGACAGGCAAGATCAACGGAAAATGAAGCAGAGGCAGACAAATAATAACATAAAGAGCAAGCATAAGTAGATGGACGAACGTAGCAGAGATACAAATTGGTTTCAAGTGTAAAGTACTCACTAGCGGAATACAAATAGAGAACCTTTTTGGTACTTGGAACTACCAAGTGATTGAAAATATGGAAATCAAGCAATATCCAAGGGACTTTGTCAAAGAAGATACGGGGATGACACAGCCTGGTGATGTAAAGGAGTTTAAAATGTTCAAAGATAGCTCGGATCAATCAAGCTAGAGACAACGCTGATTTTGATCTTGAAGATTCAGCTGAATCGAAGGAACACCTGGCCCGATGTGGAAACAAAATTTCATACAATGTTATTTTGAAGATTTATGAAGGTACATAATACTTCCCCTACAGAAGTACTGTTGTGCTTGATTTAGATGGCCAGCTTCTATGGAAGCTGTCTTGGCAATAGCTTTGAAATATGATTTCCAATTGAGATCCCGAGAAAATAAAAGTTCAAGAATCCTAACACAAGATTTCTCTCAAAGAGCTGAATGCCAAGCATTGCGACTGGCAGACAGAGGTAATTCCTATATTGGTTGATAGAAAAAAGCTTAGTTTATGGTCACTGGTAGTGACCACCCATTTCTTTCCCAATCAGCAACTGTGCAATCAGCAATGTTCGATACTAACCCAAGTGGACTCCGTACTACAACACTGAAAAGTAATAAGGCCTTCCATCCTAATCATAATTTTAACTTTCCAACGACTAAAACAGAATACCAAAAAAGATCGTGCATTGGCAATAATTTTGAAAAGTATCCCTGGCTAGACTACCCTATCGGAAAAGATTTAATGACTTGTTTTGTATACTGAAATCAAAACGCTCAAGAAAATTTAAGAAGATAGCACTGAAAGAAATTATTTTTGTCGGAGTCAGAGTTACGAATCTGGAAAAATGCATTGTCTAAGTTTGAAAAACATCAAGAAAGTAAGTGCCACATTGCTGCCACAACAAATAAGATAGACATTCCATAGTGCGGAAATGTGACAAACATGGAAAAGAATCGCCGTTGTTTTAGGAAGGAATTAAATGCCATACATCATTGGGTCGTCAAGACTTACATCTTTGCGGAGATGATTACGAAGAATCAAACAATTCAGTTTCTAAAGATGAGATATTAATCGTTTTTAGAGGTGAAAAAGTGATTACCAAGAAGACAAGTGAAACTTAGTCACATGTTATTCAAAACGAGGTCCTCGACCTAATGGCCAATAATGTGGTAATTTAACTACTAGAGAGTATGCGGAAACATTTGATGTAACATGGCAGACGAAGATACGGATCTGTCGAACAAAGAGCAGCTTACATTTTGTTTACGTTGCATGACACACCCTCTCGATATTGTAGAAAAATTTTTAGGATTTTATGAAGCACCAAACATAAGAAATGGAACAAAAGTCGCAGTCCTGAAGGACATATTAACTCGATATCAGCTAAATCTAGATCTCTGTCGTGGGCAATGGTATGATGGGGCTAGCAATGTGTTTGCGAAATTATCTTGAGTAGCAGTGCAGATGCGAGAGTAACAACCACTGGGTCTGGAGACGCATTGTCAGGTAGATTCTTTTTCACTATCAGAAAAGGATACAACCAAACACATTAAAATTTTACGTGATGCAATGGGTACAGCCGGTGAAATTGTTATCCTAATAAAATACTCACCGACCAGGAGGACCCAGTATCAAAAAACCAAAGCCTGTAGCTTTTGCATCTATGCAAGGGGCAGAAACAAAATACCCCCAACTTGATCTTGCAGCTATGGAAAATCATCAGATTTCAAATTGGATTTTGATATTCTGATGATTTTGTCATTACCTAGTTGGCTCTCCGAATCTTGTAACAACAGTAACAGACCACAAGCCACTTGGACTCATCTTCAATGAGAACAAACAGGGCTTTATATGCATACTGAATGGATCAAGATGTGCTAACAGAATATCAACTTTTTTGTTGTGTACCAACGAGGACCGTTTAATCAAAAAAATTTAATGTCATCAAGCGGGAAATCTTTTATTGTACTGATGTGAAAAGAACAAGATGAAATGAATGACCTAAATAAGTTATTTTATCTCCTTCATACAATACATGTAACATAGAAGCTGAATCTTGATGTTATTATAGAGGAAACCGTCAAAGATGTCACTCTACAGGAAGTTATCTCAAACATACAATAAGGGCACTCTTGGCTTGAAGAAAGACAAATAAGAGTGTGATTCTGAAGAAGTTTTCAAGGCCAGTGGAATAGTTGAACTTTAAGAAACGCGCTAGATCGTCAGAGCAGACGCTTCAAAAGAATCTTTGAAAATAACGAGCATCTAATGAAGGTAAGGGAACATTGTATGAAGAATGACCATATAAAAACCGACGTGAAAGTTCCAATCAGTGGCGTAGAAAAGCAAATGAAATCTATCAAATTCTTTTTGGGATTGAATATAGGTCACCGACTTTTCCCAAACAGATAATCTATCTAGAAAATTACAGGCTGAAAAAATGTCTGCTTGCCAAAGTAAAAGAAATGCAAACTTGGAGGTCAGCGTCTTGGAAGGAACGGGAAGAGATGAATCATTCAATAATTTGTACAATTCCATCGTATTGAAAGTAAAGAAGCTTACTTTTATATCAGAACCAACCAATAAAAACAGTTAAGTCCACAATTACTCCATCGAAACCTAAAGTGATGGTAACAGTTGGAGTGGACACAGACCATTACCGAGGTATTTATTACGAGGCATTACACACCTGGGTTACATCCATCGAAGAAAAGTTGTCACAGCCAAATTTCGAAGCACACGAGCAAATGGAAAGGTTGCTCATAAAATCAATCTGATCACTTGACACCTTACAAGAAATAGACTATCTGCGTGCGCACTACAGCAATGACATTGTTTTCAATCAATTAAAAGTTGAAAAGGATGTTCTTTGTGCCACGTTGAAGTAAAAAAAATCGCTTATTTTCTAGAAGTGATTAACTATAGGAAGGAGGTCGATCCAGTAAAACGATTGCTAATACCAAACGTTGTAACTATTTGTAAATTACTTTTTGTAAATCCAGCAACCACAGCAACCACTGAGCATTCGTTTTTGCTTGCACGAAGAATAAAAACATGGCCGCGTTTGAAAATGCTGGGAGCTCGATTTAACTCAATATCCATCTTGCATGCATACAAACAACCAATACCTTGGGTCAAAGTAAAATAGCATACGAATTTGTCAGCAAAAACGAAGCAGAAAGTTCATTTTTGGTCGATTTTGATTTATTGGTTTTTAAAAAATCGTTATTTATATTCTTTTACAATTAAGTGGGGGAAGCCCACATTTTACACCACAAAAGATTTATTTTTCTCTCTTCTTCGTACCTGTCACTTTTTCTCAATAAACAACAAAGCCTTTTTCACCAAAACATCGTATCATTTTTTCTATGCGTTACAATGTTCTGCTAACTTTTAATCTTGAAGGTGCGTTTTTGGCCATTCTAGAAAATTCAAAAATTTTGTTTAGAGTCCGACTCAACCATGGTGCTTCCCCCCAACGTCACCAAAACTCGATTCTTTGTTCGTCCTTCCCCCCCCCTCCCCCGGCTCAGTTATGTCGCGCAGTCCCTACATGAACACCTCAAAAACTTTGGGGAAGCAGATGAACAGCAGAGGGTATATCACCAAAAATAAAAGATAATAATAAAAAACTTTTGCTGAACTTACATTTTGATTTTCAAATTATTGAATAAAGCATTTGATGAATTTGATCTCACGAGTTTTTGACTGCAGGCTGTCCAGTCTCATTCCCAGATGGATGTTTTTTCAACGATGTTATCAAACATTTTTGTCAGTTTTGACAACATCACCAAATCTCGTTTTGGGTTTTTCTATAGCTCAGAGGTCCCAATACTGCAGCCCATCTTCAACAGGAGCAGTTCAGTCCAATGGTCCTGACCAGGGTTATAGGAAATTGAAATTACAACCTACATATTCTGTGACACCTTGGATAACTAACGTAAGTGGATTAGAGATATTTGTTCATTAGGTATCAAGCTATTCACTGCAAAATTATTCCGCTGGTGCTCAACACTGATAAAGTAATTCAAAATTTTTTCTATCCTTGTTCCTTTGTTTTATATTTGCTTATTAACCATTTATTGAAACATCATCATACCTTCATGGTGAAAATCTTTGCTGCAAATAATATCAGAAGCAAAGTGGTTTATTAAGATTCACTCCCAAGTATTATTTTTTTTAATGAAAGTTGGAGACTTGATACACATTTTCCTCACTCAGGCGGTTATAAAGCGAGTTATGTACTTAACTTCTTCCTTTCACTGACCGTTCAACATTCGCGTAGGCTGTAGGGTGACCCAATTAGGGTCATAACCCGGTATACAGATCTTAAAAGAAAATCCCATATATTAAGCATGAAAAACTGGTTATTCCAGCTACAACTGCAGGTTGCACCTGTTAGTACATAAAGCTAACAAGCTGAAAAGGTTTTTGCATTGATATTCAGTTGGTATCTCATAGGCATAGCGTAAAAAATGCCCAGAAATAAAGGAATGTTAAAAAGATTTTTTGAATTTGTTTTATCTCAAGCACCAAAAATATAAAGCACTAATAATAATGATAATAATTATTATTTTGGGCTACCAGTAAAAGTGCCAGATAAATTTGCGAGAACATGATTCGGTCGTAGGAAATCAAGATGGCGATCAGCGCGATAGCAAGAAGAACTTCAGCCCAAAGGAAACAGAAAAAAACTTTGTCAAAAAAGCAATGAGATACAAAGTATCAATATTGATAATACTGAAACTACTGATAATTTTACATTATGCAATGCAGTTCTCACAGATGCTGACAGTGGATTACAGTTTAATATCTGCAGTTGCTAAATCAGATCAGCCTAACATGTTCCAAAGTTGAAGAAGACGTAATGGTTTTATAGCATCAAATGATAACTATGTAAAAATTTAATGTGCATATTCAGTAAATTCCTGTTACTTAGTTTACCTTAGTTACTATTACTGCTGCTGATGCTACTATCTGTGGTTTGGTAGTTTGATTATACTGCTGCCTATGACAACAATGGACCCCAATACAAGTCACATCTTTGTACACAGTTTGCATGACATTGGAATTTCTGGCACACAATATCCAGCCCTGGATAGCCAAGATCCAATGTGCAATCAAAACAGTGAAACACATGATTAAAAAAATGTATGAATCATAAGTAGGACATTCAGGCTGGATTACTAGCAGTAGGAAACAGACCACTAGGCTGTGGATACAGTCCTGCTTAATTGGTTATGTGATGTACCCCACAAAAAAAACCAGACCTTTAAAATTGATATGTTTAATATGGCCTTCAGTCATCACTTTGTAGTATTCCCACAGCTGATTATTACACCAAAACTAACTGGTTCTAGACCAATCTTACAGCAACATGAAAAACATGTGCTTACTTCCCAGAAACGTTTTTATTTTTAAATTTATGTTCAGGACAGTTACAGCTTTCCAGTATCAGTAATTATGCCATTCAATATGTGGAACAATATATTATATGTACTATTTATACCATGAAGGATTAAATGTTGCCAATGAACAGTAGCACCTTTGAAGAATCATATAAAATTACAAACCCAAGCAACCACATTTGGTATATTTGTGTAAGAAGCCCAATGGCAATGAATATTTAGACATTGTATAAGTGACAGATCTACTTTAACCATTTATATTCAGTGTGAGGCTCTTGTCAGACCCATACCTGAGACTAACTCACCTGCATGGAATCCTTGGCTCTAAAAAGACATGAAAGAGGTTAAAGAAGCCCAGTGCAGGAAACTATGTTTTTCCAGCATCAAGCCTTTACAGGATATATATTTTTAAAGGTCAGGGGCGGATTGAAAACATTGCACAAGTGGCATATTAAACAGTCAACTTTTCAAAAGAAAAAATATTGTTTTAGGTTTGAGCTGTGTTTTCAAAACTTAAGGAGTTTACTGTATTGTTGTAAAAAGTTTGTTTCTGGCTCTTTCTCTCTCATTCAGCCACTTTTTGATTATGCATGCTCCTCATGGTACTCCATGTTGAATAAGAGACTGATAAAAAAATGCAATCTGCACAAAACAAATGCATTCGCTTTTATCTGAATTTAAAAAACACAGCCCATGTTGGTGCTACTGAATTTAAAGAGATAAATTGGCTCCCCACAAAGCACAGAGTAAATCAAAATATTAGTGTAAAGATATTGAAATTTTTAAACGAACTGCTCCAGTTTATTATGATAAAATATTCCACGCAGTCAACCAGAGTTGTGTTACACGAAGGTCAAAGTTTAAATTACATATCCCATCTCNTGTTCTGTTTGGTTATGATTGAGAACATTTCAGTCAATGTCAAGTTTTTAGGCTACAATCTTACTTTTTTATCCTCACAACTTTTCATGATCTCCCCCAAAGTTTTTGACATTATTTTTTATGAAGCTCAATCTCATTGTATGCAATTGGTAAGTATTTATGGAAATGTCATCTGGAATACCCATTGGATATCAAAAAATCATAAATTTTGTATGAAGGTCAATCACACTGTTTATTTTTCAGATGGCTAAAAATATTTTTGTGCCAGATCAGGTGATGTTTTTTTTTAATTATTGTTGGAAGCATTCTGAGAGTGTTTATCAAATGCACAATTTTGTGACTTGTGAATATGAAATTATGTGAACCAATGTGCCTAATGATTCATAATATGACTAATTTTTGAAAACATACATGAAGGATATTTATCATGTTGTGAGTCGTATGGTTTTTCTGAGCCACATTTCAAGAGTGTGGGTACAGGGATTGAGTTGTTTTGAGGAGTGGCACTATACCAATCTTTTGTTTGTTGTGTTTCTTTTCTGTAATGCTGAAAGCCATATTTCTCGAAGAGCGCAAGATATGCTGTTAATGTAATTGCTGTGCTTTAGGAAATGTATTGTTTCTTTTATTTTTCTTGTTGTGGTATTTATTTTCCTGTTCAGAATCATTTTGTTTTCCCAGTCAAAGGTGTGATCTTTTGTCCAGCAATGCTCTCCCATTTCATGGCTTTTGGTGTTACCATTTTGAACAACTCTCCAATGTTCTTTTTCTTTGACCTAAGAAAGGCTTTGATTTTCCATTGCAGAGGGCAGGACATTCCCTACAATGTAGTCTGTAAACTATATTGTTTCTCTCTTCAAGTGGAACTGGGTCCTTTTTCCTCACAATTACAGCAGATAGTTTTTGTAATGCTCTCAGGACATCCCTAGTATGGAATCCATTAGGTAAGAGAACCTTTTGAAGCTGTTTTTCTTCCTTTCTGATGCTTCTTGCCCTTCCAAACAGAGTTGTGATAACACTATGACAAGCTGGAACTGGATGTTGTAAATGATTAATAAGGTACTGGTCTGTGTGAGTTGGTTTCCTGTAGATAGTAAGAGAAATGGTGCAGTTTGCTTGACTCTTCACTAAGACATCAAGAAAGGGCCATTTTCTTTCTTCTTCTTTTTCCAGGGCAAACACAGTGATTGAGTGAAGGTTACTGATGTGTTCACAAAAACCCTGTAGATGACCTCCTTTTATAATTGCAAAAACATTTTATCTTTTCCAGACAGTTGGACCTTGGTCAACAGTTGATAAATGCTATGGCTTCAAATGCTTCCATGGATATTTCAGCAATCACAGGAGACATAGGAGATGTTGGTACACCCATGAGTACACCCCATTCTATGTGTATATGTCATTGTTGATTAAGAAGCATTTGTTGATAAGAAGTGCTTGTAGTAAATTCAGGGTGTTTGGAGGCTTGAGAAGAGTTCTTGATGGCAGTGAATCATTGTGTTCAAGTAGGACCTTGAAAATTTGTAAGATGTCATTAATGGGGATCCTTGTGTGTAAAAAAGTGACATTAAAGGAGACCATGAATTCATCTGTGTGGATTCTCTGCTATGTGATAAAGGCTACAAATCAGTACTGTTTTTGCTATAATGTGGCTTCTTCTTTGTGTGTGGACATAGGAGGTCTGCTATGCGGCATGAGAGTGAATAAAGTGGACTCCCAGCATAGGATACAATTGGGCACATGGATAAATTGGGCTTGTGTATCTTTGTTAATTTATGAAACCTTGGTATCTGGAGATCATCAATGTGTATTAGAGGCAATTGTCCAGAAGATGGCTTTTCTGTATTGTGATAAGTGTTTTGCTTACTTTGGTCTTGACTGTTTTCATTGGATTATGCTTAACCGTGGTGAATGATCCATTGTTGAGGTGTTCATGGTACTTTTGAGGTATAATTGGGTTTGTTAGGGATCACAGTTGCATGGCCTTTGTCAGTGGAAAAGATGGGGATTGAAACATCTTGCATTAGGCTCTTGATGGCACAACTTTCCTTTTTGGTGAAGTTGTCAATGGGTACTTTGAAACATTAAAGAGTAAGACTTGTTTTTGCATGGATTGTGTCAGCTTCAATTTTGGGAAGATCGTATACTGTTGTATTAACTATCAAGATGATTTCCTTTGTAGGGATGGTCTTAGGAGCAGCAAAGAAGTTGAAACCTTTAAATAAAAGGGATTCCTCTGTTGATGCCAGTGACTAACTAGACATATTGACAACCCAGTGAGACTTGTTTGCATGATTTGGTGGTTTTGGCAAAGATCACTCTCCACAAGGGAAAGACACCAAAAGAGTTTGCATACCTGACACAAAAGTCATCAAAAGTGTCAAATCACACAAGCCTTTTTAAGACACATTTGTTGCATAATATCTGATATACAACCATATCCAAGGATGATCTAGAAGTTGTTGGGGCAGAGTAACCTTGTTGGCCCAGGCAAAACCCCAAATGTTGGTGCAAATTAGTGTTAATACTCCTGGCCACAGAATTCAAGCTAGTTATAAATGAAAATCAAGCTAGTTATAAATGAAAATCTTTCTGGGGAATCAATGGGAACTAAAATACTTGGAAAAATAAATAATAGACTGAAATTTCTGTATAGAAAACAAAGCTTTCTAGATAACTTCCTTCGCAGATTGCTCCTCAATGCCCTCATTCAGCCACTTTTTGATTATGCATGCTCCTCATGGTACCCCATGTTGAATAAGAGACTGATAAAAAAAATGCAGTCTGCACAAAACAAATGCATTCGCTTTTATCTGAATTTAAAAAACACAGCCCATGTTGGTGCTACTGAATTTAAAGAGATAAATTGGCTACCCACAAAGCACAGAGTAAATCAAAATATTAGTGTAAAGATATTGAAATTTTTTAAAGGAACTGCTCCAGTTTATTATGATAAAATATTCCACCCAGTCAACCAGAGTTGTGTTACACGAAGGTCAAAGTTTAAATTACATATCCCATCTCATAAAAGCAACACAGGCCAAAAATGCCTATCTTACCTAGGGCCAAAAATATGGAATAACCTATCATCTGAATTAAAATCTACTAACAATGTCAACACTTTTAAACACCAGACCAAAGAATACTATTTTCAAAATATACAGAAAGAAGAAGACAGTATATATATCTACTACTGACAACTCATGTTTTCACTCTCATAAAGAGCCAGGTATTCTAAAAGGACATCTCATTTTAAAACACATTTATATTTTAAAATTTTATCTCCCTTTTTTTTTCAATTAAAAAATCACCTCTTAAGGGACCATTATGGAAATAAGGTCGGTTTGACCTTTTAATGTTATCCCTGCCACTTCAATTAGGGGTGACCTGTAATTATTTTTATTTTAACTCAAATTGTAATATTTTTATGCAACATTCTTTTTAGTATTAATTTATACAAAAGTTTGTAAATTAACTTTAAATTGTAATTTATTGACTTTCTAGGCCTTTCTTTTTTTTTTTTTTTTTAAACATTTGTAAACATTTTTCATTTTATGTTTGTGGAAAAATAAAAACTTACTTACTATAAAGTCCAGACAAATTGTTTTACAGAAAATGTGTTGTTTCAAACAAAAGAAAACTCATTCACCAACAAGTTGTCCAGTTGACAAACTTCTTCATTAATCATAATGGTCCATGTCTTCAGCAATCAGTATGTGTATATATTTATATATATACCTGATTGCCAGTAAACTGGTCATTTACTTTCTTTTATCTCAGGAAGCAGAACCAGCTTTTCTAAGTTTCATGCTGCTTTTGAATGTCCATAGGGTGAAAGTTGCATTCAATGTGTTATACCAAGCCTTTCATAGATAAGGGGGTTTTCCTTTTTGAATAAAGTGTCAAATAAAGACCCCATTTTCAAAAGGGATCGGGTCTTCTGGAATTGTGGAAAGGTTTCCTAATTATTATGGAATAATTGGGCAATTGCTACTTTAGCTTCAATGGCATTTGAGAGCATTTCTTTAGCAATGGTTTTTATGAATCCTGAGAAGTATATTGTTTAGATGCTCCTTTTGGGTTAGATCAGCTTGTCTTAACTTTTTTTGTTTGGATTCATTGGTTTTTCTGAGCTTTCAAGTTATTAGTAAAATTCAATATTTAAGGCATAAAGAGCAATGTTTAATGATTGAGATAGGAAAACTGCCCGAGGTAAACTACTATATGACAAATCAATACCATTCTTTTTTTCCTAAGTATCAAAAAGTGCCAGTATTTGAACATTGCTACTTATGGTACTAGTATTATTTATTTTGGATTACAATATTGAAACTACTTAAAAATGAATGACATATACTGACAGCATATCCTGGGTAGCCTAATGCTCAGAATTTAAGTGAAAGAGAAAGACAAAGTTGTACAGCTGCCCTTTAATGATCATGCCTTTTAAAATGCATCAGGCACATTTTTACTGACATTTCAGGAAATGGTTCTAGATTTAAATTAGTGACTAGTCCTTTATTTATGCAGGAAGGATAAAAATGCATACTCTAGCATATGTTATTCACATCTACTATTTGTTATTCACACCTACTACATGTTATTCACAGACTTTGTGAACTACACTGATATTGAAGTACCAACTATTAACATAACTTAACATAACTTTTTTCCTATGGAACATATGGTGTATATTTTGGCTTTCATTGTTTTCCAAAGTAGTTGCAGATAACCTCACTCTGTAATTAGTCAATTTTCTGATTCCCAGTTACTAAATTAAGTCAATTGCCTGAAGTATTTTTAACTTTTACAATTTTTAAACTATTTTTTATCTCAGTTGCGATTAAGAATTATTGGAATGAACAGAATTTGCAAATATTTTGTTTTAAAACTAGATTTGGGGTAGTTGTTGTAATAATACTATTGTGAGATTGAGCATCACCATTGATTTAAGTGAACTACTTATATCCTTGATCATGTGATTAAATACTTTTAATTCCATTCCCCAAGGATGAAATTTACCTAGTCGATTGGTTTGCCTTTTAATTGCTCCATCAAAGGATGAAGCAATACTACAATGCTAAATTGAGAGTAATCCAATATATTACACAATGCACAATTGGCAAGAATCAAATTTTACTAAATTCAGTTGGAAGCAAACCACATTGATTTTTTTTGTTCACCAAGATCATTGGAACATTAAACAAGAACAAGGATGACCAGATAATACATTTTTCAAGTATTTCTTAAAGGAGGTTATTTCTTTCCTTAGTCAAAACAAGAAAGATATAGCAATGATTGCAATATACTAGTTGTGTGTCTGGTTAAGTATTGCATTAGATATTTTTCACAAATGTTGATGCTGGTGAATCTGATCCCTGGTTGTTACTACAGTTATCAATGCATGGCAATAGTTTTCATGCATCAGTTGTGGGATACTTACCAAGAGTGCTATTTACTATTGCAATGTAGATTGAAACAATAACCTAAATATCAATGACAAGTAGTTGGATTTATTTGATACAATTAGCAACATATTTTTGTGAATGTAATTACAGTAGGATCAATCTTTAAGTTTTGTTTTTTGATTTGAGTCATATCACTGGTATTGAATGTCTTTTTTTGTTGTAACTCCGTTCATTNACATAACTTTTTTCCTATGGAACATATGGTGTATATTTTGGCTTTCATTGTTTTCCAAAGTAGTTGCAGATAACCTCACTCTGTAATTAGTCAATTTTCTGATTCCCAGTTACTAAATTAAGTCAATTGCCTGAAGTATTTTTAACTTTTACAATTTTTAAACTATTTTTTATCTCAGTTGCGATTAAGAATTATTGGAATGAACAGAATTTGCAAATATTTTGTTTTAAAATTAGATTTGGGGTAGTTGTTGTAATAATACTATTGTGAGATTGAGCATCACCATTGATTTAAGTGAACTCCCTGGTTGTTACTACAGTTATCAATGCATGGCAATAGTTTTCATGCATCAGTTGTGGGATACTTACCAAGAGTGCTATTTACTATTGCAATGTAGATTGAAACAATAACCTAAATATCAATGACAAGTAGTTGGATTTATTTGATACAATTAGCAACATATTTTTGTGAATGTAATTACAGTAGGATCAATCTTTAAGTTTTGTTTTTTGATTTGAGTCATATCACTGGTATTGAATGTCTTTTTTTGTTGTAACTCCGTTCATTACCACTGGTGAAAAATCAGCTCTTTCTAATGAATATGTTTATACCCCAAAACAGTTGTCAGTTGCAGGTTATTAACTTAAATGCAGATATTATTTTATAGACAAGTTGAGGGTTAAACTTACTTATATCTTGTCACAATTTTAACATCATGTAACAGTTTTGCATTTGCAATGACAAAACACCATACAGAGGGATGGGAAGGCTACTTCAACGCCCCGACTACTTGTGTTTTTTTACAGATTTAGAGAAAGTTTTCTGTCTGTATTTATCATGCCTAATTGAAATTCGAAGAGGAAAAAACTGTACGTTTTTATGATATTTTGCCTGCCTTATTGTAATACGTTTTTGTGGGGTGGAAGATCTGGTAGTCATTTTTAAACAACAAATTTGCTGATCTGCCTTTCTTTTCGTTTGTACAGCTGACCTTAGGAGCAGTAATGGGGAACGAAAACAGCTTTATTAGTTGGCTTATTGAAATGTTGGATTCATGGGCATTGTATTCTTCATTACGGAATGGTCTGAAAGCACTTTCTCACCACCTGAGTGGGAAGTGTGAATTGCAAAGAATTTGTGCGGCTGGTTCCCATGGAGCAACTGCGACTAAACGTACAGAACACTCATTGTACCATTCACGCCACAAGGATCTGCGGAGAATCTTGACATCAGAAGACAAAGACATCAGTAGAATGATGAATAGTATTGTGTTTCTGAAACGGATTGATGTGGAAGAAGACTTGAGCTTCAAGCTTCACATGCCAATAATAATCAAAAATATAATTGCATACAATTTGTTACGGTCTGATATAGACAGTGTAAGAAGTGTCTCGTATGATAAAAATAATGAAGAACATGAAATGAAATTAATGAAGATGTGGACTTTTCTGAAGCCAGAAACCCCACTGGAGTCCCGAATAACGAAACAGTGGGGAGAGGTAGGGTTTCAAGGGAAAGATCCTGCTACTGATTTTCGTGGTATGGGCATATTAACTTTGGAAAACCTCCTATTTTTCTTTAAGGAACACCCTCGAGAAGCACGCAAAGTTTTCAGTGCATCACAGCACCCAAAATATGGTTTCCCATTCGCAGTGGTTGCTATCAATATAACAGGGATGGTGGTAGACTTATTAAAAACTGGGATATTGAAAATGTATTTTTATGAACTAGGACCTCAGAATATGACCTACCTCCATATCCAAAAAATTTTTGCTAGAGTTTTCTTTGACTTTAGTACATACTATATTGCACAAGAGCCAGAAAATGTTATGGCATTCAATACCATAAAAGAACGATACCAGGAATTGTTAACAACGCAACTTAATAGAGGTGAATCTTTGTACTTTGATTTTTTTTAATTTACTTATATATATATATATATATATATATACATTTTTAGATCAATGCGTAATAGAACCGGATATACTTGAAGAAAAATATTGTTCTAGTGGATGTAATAAAAAGGTCTTTTATTAATATTTTTGCTGGTTGAGTTCTAAATAACATAATTTTTAAAGTGTATGTGAAGCAATGTAGTCGAGCTTAGAACACTATATTTTTTATTTATCGAATTTTTTCTTTATATAGCTTTTATGAAAATTATTGGTTTTGTTTCAGCTATAGACAAAGAAAGGACTTCACTTTCACATACGGGTAGCATTATTTGTAAAAAGTAAAGTTGTAAAGAAAGATTGAGTTTTTTGTAATGAAACAGAACGAATCGACCATAAATACATAGCCGATGTAAATTGATTTCACTTTTTTCGTGCAAAATACATTTACTTGGGTAGTCACTTTTTCCAGCATACCCACCAACAGTCGTGTTGTTATTACTTAAATTATCAAGGTGTGTGAACTTTGGTAGCGTCCTTGTATTGTTTTTTAGGTTATACCTGAAAGTTATTGCATTTTTTTTTAAGATTGTGGAACGAAATTTGTTTTTTTAATTATCGAAATAACACAAGTTGAAATTTATTTGGCTATGTTTAGCCTGGATTTTGCATTTGCAGAAAGAATATAGTAAGTATTCATTTATTTACTTTCAGTGTAAAAAGGTATTACTTTCAGGTAACACGACAGTAGAACTACAGAAGGAGAAAACCAAAGTTGAAAAGGTTTTCTTGTTCTTTAAGACAAATTTTATGTCCTACGCGATAATGAGTGTAAGAACTGCGATCTCAGTAATTTAAGTCTGTATATACCATTGCAACAAGAGTATTTAGATCATTCGTGTAACTTTTACTTTAGAGCTGTTAGTTATTTGGAGACTTTATTTGCCATTATTTGGCTAATTCGACTCCTTTGAGTTTAGGAGATGGGGAGTTATATGAGTCGTTGGGTTGAATTCCTAAACTTTGAAATTTTTATTATTATTATCATCATATTTTAATTGCTAGACAGATGTTGTTTCATTTATCAATTTATTATGAAAGCAGGTGACAGCAAGTCATCGAAGTTTCCAATAAGTAATGTTTATATACCAATAAATAGAAGACTTTTCATGAAATCGTTGTCGTTAACATGACAGTTTCCTCCATTACATCTAATATGATGTCCAAGATTCTTTAAATATTTTTCAAAATTCTGTCCAGCTACATCTGAAGTTTCAACCAATACTACAATGACCACCGCTCTTTTGAACCCCTTGTCCTGACAATCTCATCTTCATCATCGTGTCATCATTAATTGAGCCCACATTTTATTCTTTTTCCCGAACAAAACTATATCTTGCTTTCTGCGTACCATACCTTGGTCGTGCTACATGACAAAACCCCAGAGCAGCATATTATTATTATTATTATTATTATTATTATTATTATTATTATTATTATTATTATTATTATTGAGTGGTGGAGCAATACGAGCCCACGGGGGACCTCAGGGGTAGAAACCCCAGCAAACCCATCCGACTACCAGCCCGATAAGAGTAAGCTTATTATTATTATTATTATTATTATTATTATTATTATAATTATTATTATTATTATTATTATCGTTGTTATTGTTATTATTATTATAATCATCATCACAGTAGAATTCTGTTTTAGTTGTCTTGTATCCATTCTACGCCCAACAAATGCCTTGGCCGATTTTTCGATTTACTGTTGTTGCATTAACTAATCCATTTTTTAATTAAACATTTTATTTAAATAAAATGTTGTGTTTGTGCTTTAATTGGCATGCATATAAGCTTTTGACAATCTCGCAGTTTTGGCAGAGTACCCATTTGTGACATTGTTCAATTAATAATTTTGTCTTTTTTGCCTGGCTCCTTCACATTATCATTTGATTTGGGTTTCCAATCCCATACTGTAACAACCCAGAAAATGGTATGCAAGATTAATTTTATATATTTGGTGTGCAATATTTACTTGGTCATTTGCCTAAATACATCAGCAAGCCTCACGTAATCTTAGTTCCGTCATTTTCGACCATTGCAAGAGTTAATTCTTGACCATCAAAGTCCACAAAT
This sequence comes from Morbakka virulenta, assembly GCA_003991215.1. Lineage (NCBI taxonomy): Eukaryota > Metazoa > Cnidaria > Cubozoa > Carybdeida > Carukiidae > Morbakka > Morbakka virulenta. The sequence continues at coordinate 627,596 of RDPX01000136.1, read as the reverse complement.
TTTTACTTCAAACTCGTAATTTTCTCGAATTAGATGGTACACTGGTCTTAACATTCTATCAAATCTTGCCTTCCAGAGTGCTTTTACTAATGCTGCAGGAGCATGCAGGAGAATACAGGAGCGCACCAAATGAACAACTGTTTGTCCTGCCTGTATTCATAAGCTACATGTTGTATTGGCTTTTTTCTTTAATGTGTACTTTGAATATGCTTTGGTAGATAGTAACAGGTCATACTGAAGGGTACGTAATTTTCGTTCGATTAATTAAAAGGTGTCATTTTCATCTCCATCGTTTTCAGTTCATATTTTAATATAGTTTTTTCCTCTACAGAGCTGAAGTTGTCAACTGTGAGTTCTTTCTTGTACTTTGTTCAATCAAAATTCAGTCTTAACCTTTACCTATTTTATAACGTGATGTGCCACTTCATTTTTGAAAATTTGTAAGTATTCACTGTTTTGAACTCCCGCCTACCACATTTATTTGGTATATGGAACATAGCTACTGATTCTGAGATGTTTTTTTTCTTTTTGTACCTCGGCCACATTTCTGCCTTTTCTATCAAGATTTTGTATTTCTGCTATGAACGACTCAACGAAATATTCCAATGTTGGCACACCAAAGACTGCAACCTGTCAGTTTAATTAGTATTGACAAATTTGATGATCATGTGACATTCAATCTCACTAGGTTTTCTGTTTCAGCGTGTTAAAAATGTACTTGTCTAGCTGTTTGAAATCATCGTACTTTCCAAGGAATTTATACTTGTCTCTGGCATCCATGACTGAAATGCCATCCCTTTCTTCACTGGATAAACCTTGACTCGTTTCCCTCTAACTGCATGGAAGGATGGTACCTCTATACATTTCCTTGACCGTCTTTTTCATGACAGATACTTTGCTGATTGATTTTGTGTGAAGTTTTAAACCGTCAACATACAATTTTGTTTCTACTATTATTAAGATTTTCAAGCCATTTAATATGTTCTCTACAAAGGTTATGATACACATTCCTTTTATTCTTCATTTTTAACAATAATAATCTAAGCATGGGGTATGTGGGGTGTTATCTTAGGTGTAGCACCTCTGATTAGACAACAGTCGCTCCTTCGAAAGGTTTTCTAACATTGTACACCAAGAAACCCTTAACTCCCACTTATGACTCCAAGTAGTCACCAGCATATGTTGACGGCCATATCCTGGGCAACCATCTCGGCTGATGGGCTAAACTAAGTGGGGGCGCTGTCATATTACTGAAATGTGACAGTGACAGAGACAGGAACGGTGATGGAGGCATAAGACCCATGCGAACAAATTGGCTCCAAATCGTGATTGCAGTGTGTCGTGATACACATAGGGCAAATTCGGGTGCACAGTGGACTTTGGCCACCACCGAGGAAGGGAATTGGAGACTTTCCCCCCCCCCCCCCTGGGAAATTACTCCAAGAATAATCATGTACCGAAGCCAAATATCTTCTTCAGTTAACAGCGTCAATGAGGACAGTGACTTAAATCCTGCACTCGTGCTCGGTAGAGGACCTCATGTGCGACAAGTGGGACTCGACCGTCGGCAAGAGACTGTCAACATCAATATCAGAAACCAACCATATGGAATAGGAACATGGAATGTAAACATAATGTACCAAAGTGGGAAAATGGAAAATATTCTTCAAAAAATGAAAAAGTTTAAATTAGACATATATGGAGTAAGTGAAGAGAAGATGGACAGAAAAGGAAAAATGCACAAATGAAAGTGGTATTTTCTACTACTCTGGGAGACAATTCCATCAAAATAGCGTCGGAATATTTGTTAATAATAAAGCGAAATGAGCTATATGGAGATATGGCCAGTTAATGACAATTATCATGCTTAAAATTCAAGGTAAACTAATAAACAAACCTGATACAAGTGTATGCTCCTGCAGCAGATGCAAATGATGAAGACATTGAAGACTTCTACCAGAATCTAAACGAAACTGTAAGTCACTGTAAACCACATGCAATCAACATTGTAATGCGTGACTTAAACGAAAACGTAGGGAACGAAGGGAGAGGAACAACAGTGGGACCATTTGGTTTAGGAGAATGTAATGACAGAGGGGATAAATGGATTGACTGGTGTGAAGGGAACACCTTAACAATAATGAACACCTGGTTCAAACATCTACGAAATCTGGACATAAAAATGTGCTGGGGACACCTGCAGAAATCAAATTGATTATATAACAATTAACAAGAGATTTAGAAATGCAGTAACTCAAACAAAAACGTACCCTGGTGCAGATTGTGCAAGTGATCATATGTCTGTGACAGCTAACCTTATATGTCTGTAATAGAATAAGGCTAAAGAATGTTACCAAACCAAAAATGAACCCAAAGCAAGATATAAGTATTTTAGAAGTATATAAGTAACTACAAGGAAAATATGAGGTAGAAAAAAAGGACCGATTCCAATCACTAGAAGAAATTATGTTGGAAAATGTAAATCAAGGGTAGGCTGCTCTATAAAACATTACACTAGAAACAGCAAATAAATACCTACCAAAACAAAAAAAAGAAAACGAAAAGCAAATGGATGAAACAAGAAATACTGGAATTAATGGAAGAGAGACGGAAAGGAAGAAATGAAGAGAAATACCAAGATATAAACAAAAAAAGTCAAGAATGCAAAAAGGCAAAAGAGGAATGGATTGAAAAACAATGCGATGAAATACAAGAACTGGAGAAAAAGTATACTAAAGCGATGTAAGCACAGATAAAAGAACTAACAGGAGGGGAAAAAACACAAGATCCAGCACAATAAAAAATAAAGAATAAGAAATATTAATGGAGATAAATGAAGTGCTACAGAGATGGAGCCAATACATTGATGACCTCTGATGATGGCATAAGAGGTTTTCCAGATATTACAAATGAAATGGAAGGCCCAGAAATACTTCAAAGCGAAATAAGTAAAGCAATTAAAACAATGAAACCAGGAAAAAGTCCGGGAGACGATGGACTAATGATTGAGATGATAATTGCAGGGGGTGAAACTATGCTAGAAAGACCAACAACAATTGCAAATAGAATATATGACACAAGCACAATACCAGACAAGATGGGGAAATCCGTCTTTATTGCGATAACCAAAAAACTTGGTACAACAGATTGCGAACAACGCCGTACATTAAGCTTAATGATCCATATAACAAAAATCATACTTAAAGTAATACTTGAAAGAATTAAGCCCAAAAGAGAAAACGAGATAAAAGAAGAACAATACGGTTTTATGAAGGATAAGGCTACGAGTAACACAATTTTTATAATTAGAAACATAATTGAAAGAGCAATAGAAATGCAAGACCTGTTCCTTTGGTTTAATGACTATGAAGAGGCTTTCGATAGAGTACAGCATCATAAACGTTTTGAAATGTTAAAGAACCTAGATATTGACAGTAAATATTTATTAGAAACCTAGACTGGAACCAAAAAGCAGCAGTTGAAACTGTAAACAGAATATCTGAATGGAAAAGTATTAAAAGGGGTGTCAGGCAGGGCTGTGTACTATCACTAATTCTCTTATTATGATGAAATAATTCTTGGAAGTATACAAGATTATGAGGGCATGAAGATAGGTGGCCAGAACATAAACAACACCAGATACGCAGACGACACTGTCCTAATAGCAGACCAGGCAGACAAGCTCCAAACCCTGGTAAATGAAGTTAATGTAAGTAGCGAACAATATGGTTTTAAAATAAACATAAAGAAAACTGAAACTATGGTCATTACAAAAAGTAACGATATCCCCGTTCTCAACATTAAAATTAACAATACTAACATCAAACAAGTAAACAGATTCAAATATTTAGGAAGTGAAATAGTATCAGTTGGACGATATATATATTAGAAATAAAAAGAGGATAGGTGTCGTAAAATCTGGGTTTCAAAAAATGAAAAGTATGCTAACAAATAAAAAATTAGACATGAAAACAAGATCAAAGGCCCTGAAAACCTATGTAAGGTCGATCTTGACGTATGGTCGTGAAACATGGACCATAAATGAAGAAGCACAAGAAAGAATTGAAGCATTTGAAATGTGGACTTTCAGACGAATGCAGAAAATCCCATGGGTAGCAAGAAAAACAAACACCCAAGTATTACAACAGGCAAACACACAGAGAGAAATAATGAAACAACTAAATACAAGGCAATTAAAGTTCATTGGACACGTCACGAGGAAAAAGAAAATAGAACATCTCAGTATAACTGGGAAAATAGAAGGAAAGAGCGCGAGACGAAGACAGAGACACAAACTGATAGACACAATGATAGACCGCAACAACCTCAACTGCAGACCAACGCAACCAATACAACTGGCTGAAGACAGAAGAGGGTGGAGGGATATGACCGCCCAGTTCTCTTGACATGGCACCACGGTAAGGTAAGGTAATCTTAGGATATGTCACGCTTCACAATCAAACGCTTTTATTATACCGATGCAAACCTATCAAAGGTTTGCATCGGTGTAATAATTTATTTTTGCATCCTCTGGAATCATTTTGTCAATTAACGTTTTGTCACTGTATCTCATAATTCCAGGTCTACCCTCTCTTTGGTCCATCTGCCGCATCCTTAATGGTAAATATTTACCCACAAGTGAAAAAATTAGTTTGTACATAGTGTCTAAGTAAGTGATTGTATGGTACTCATTGGTTTGGGATCAAGTCTTTTTTACTTTTTATTTTTAATATAACCCAAGATTTCCATGAAGTACAAAGTAGAAGTGGAAGATGGAATATCCCCTTGCTTTTCCTGGTTGTTGTTGCTGTTATTAATACCACTTTATTTTTGGTCGTTGATAGCCTTAATACTCAAATCCTAAAATACACAGCATACTACACATCGCACAGAAAAAAACTCCTCTGGGTTTTCTATTAGACTATGCCAGTGATTCCCAACCTTTTCCTAGCTACTGACCCCCCCCCCCCCACACACACACACACACACACACACACTTGTAAAAATTGAAAAAAATGAGCGCCCCCTTAATAAAGGAAACAAAAGACAATTAGTAATTGATGATTTAGTGCTTTTAATTGAAAATTGTAAGTCAGTTAACTCATTTGTACAACAAGCAAAACCATTAACTGGTTTACTGAAAATACACACGTAGTCTAGCATACATTTCAAGTATTCTATTTTATTCCAAGTGATATTATTTGTCCTGGATGTTAACAAATTTAGAAAATATTAAATCGATAATACTCGTTGTTGAGTTAGTAACAATTTCAAAAAAATGGGTATAAAATTACAATGCTGTTAGTTTGTATTCAGTGCAGTTAGTTTGGGCCTTATGCCTGGCTGGACTTGACTAGGGCACTAATATCTGGTTTGATATTGGAAAGGAGTCTGAGATCTCCTCTCGTTGTCATGTCCAGTCGACTCCTCTGCTTACTTAAAAAATTGGAGCATAACGCTGTAGCCTTTTTCGACCATATGTGATGTTGAAAAATCCAGCACAAGCAATTTCCTCTGTTCCCATTGTTTGGGATACCAATTGCGTTCTTAGGTCCAGAGAACATCGTAGTTCACACAATGAAACCTGGCGTTAGGTTTGATGTCATTTTTGCTTCTTGCATATATCCACCTGCAACGATCTGTGTAGTGTGGTCATATCTATGTAGAATGATACCATCATCTATTTTGAAATACTTAAAAGCTCTGACATGTCTGCCTTGACTCCATCAAGATGTGCACAATAGGTTTCTTTACCCCAGTCGGAAAGAAAGAATCCGTGTCTCTCCAGTGGTATGTGATTTGGCACATTTTGCAATTAGGTTGCATGAAGCAATAAGTACCATGTCAATTTAATTTGCTGTCTTCCGGAAAAGTGATGCAACAGTCGTTCGCTTCGATATTGTTTCTTTAATATTCGAGAAAAACTCACTTCCTCATTGGCTTTCTATCATAGATTCATGTTCATTTCAGGAAGGTTCCACATTCCAGATACCTCAACCTTGAATTCAAAATTGCTGATATTGTTGTTGCATATTGCAAGTGGGTGTAAAGTCTTATCCCGAGACAATATAAGCTACTGCATGATCTAGTGGGTCAAGGAATTCACTGGCAGCTCTGACAAAAGTACTGCAAAGTAGTTTATAAGAAAGGGTTGATTAAATACGTTTTTAATGGCTATGAACTATACAAGTCATAGTTGCATTAAGTGTATGAAGCTGTGAAAAAATGACAGAATCAAAAAAGAATAAAAATCCCGGAAAGATAGAAGGTTAAGTCAAGGAATAAGAGTTCATATGATGTAGAAAAGCATTTAAAACCCAAATAGTTTCACAATCTTGGAGTTTGACGAAAAACACTACAACGATAGCAAGATTTATTGTAACGGGAAAGAACAACTCTATAAAGATAAAGACTTTGAGAGAAATGAGTCACTGAGATGAAACAAATCAAGCCGGTACCAACGGGGGAACCTCATCAAAACATTTTTCATGATAAAACATATTGAAAAGACTTGAGATAAGCCATATTCCCCTGATGAGATACAGGTTGAAGAGTAGCAGCAAGATTTGGACCAATCAAGTTACAAATTCTGTCTCGGAACTCGATCTAGAACATCAATATGCAAACATCTAAAACATCAAGGGCTCAGTTTTTATTTGAAGGACTTTAGTTGCGTTTTAGTAGCACTGAGAGAAACCAGTCACTTTCTTCCTCGTTTTCTGGAACCCTGAAGATCAGATTCTAAATATTCTCCAAGAATGAGTTGTTCCTACCTATATGCCTAGTGCACAATGACAGGGTGTAGGGTAGTGTCATCACCATAGGTGTTGATAAACTGAAGCAAATTGCCAGGAAGATCATTGATGTAAAGGAAAGAGAGAATTGGAACATAAAGCTTATGAAACAAGTCCCACACCTTTTGAAAGGCCTTGGAAATATCAATCGCAATAGCTCGTCTATCACCAAACTTGTCCATAAACCTATAGATGCATTCCGTAATTACAGTCAAAAAATTACTAATGGAACGAGACCCTCTAAGCCCGTACTGAACATCGCCGAAGAGACCTAGATTCTGCAACAATTCTACCAGTGCATTGTTGATGAGTCGTTCAAAGATCTTACTAATGACAGAAAGAAGACTTACAGGTCAATATCTATGAGAATTAGATAGATCATCTGCATTTGTGAAGACAGGAACAAGATTAGAAACTTTTCAGGAAGACGGAAAACAAGAATCCCATCGGCAGAGGTTAACAAGTTGGGACAGCAAGGTAGATAGCTAAGAAGCACACTCTTTATAAACAACAACCGGAATCAAATCTAGATCACGAGCGTTAGATTGGTCACGCCCAATAATAATCTTTGCAACCAACCTTAGATTCATCATGACAGAGTCCAAAATCTGATCAGTTTGGGAAGTAATTGGAAAGGAACATCAGTATAATTAAGGGAATCATTGCTGGAAAACAATCTCGTAAAAAAATAAGCCTTGTCTCTAGAAAACAGAGAAATTCGGAAGTGGATGAATAACTGGCTTCCCAGAATTCAAAACACCATTTTAAATGTTTCAGAAATCTCGACTTTCAAGCCTTTGAGTAGAAAAAGATTCTCAAACTCCCTCAGCATAGCAAGATTTAGCATCAGAAATTACCCTTTTACAAGTATTACCAGCCTGTCTGAAAGATACTAGAAATTTATCATTTCGTTTGAGTTGAAAACTGAAAATATGAATGATTGCGATAAGCAATGGCAAAAGAATGATGAGCCATGAACCATGGAGGAGAATGAAGTTTGACTTTGTAACTACAACTAGGTACAACATATGCAATATCAACATCAACCTGTATCCATCCTGTGGATTCAGTTACAGCATCAGAAGCTGAAATGCTAAAGACTGATTCCTATGAAATATCAGGAACAAATTGACCAACTACATCCTAGTCAGTCTGGCCATATGTAAAAGTCTTACAATGATATGGCTTGTCAACAAGATTTGAAACAATTACTTTAACCTCAACAGTGATAACAACATTATTAAAAGATTCAAAAGGAGGTCAAATGAAACATTACAATACTCAGAAACATAAGCCAAAACGAGATATAAAACTCAAAATTCTCGTGAGTTTGAATCAGGAAATCTTTTTGAAAAACCAGGAAGCTGTGCAAGATGTGTGAAAGAGTGAATTTGTAAGTAACTTCTGCAGGTCTGTCCATTCTGTTAGAATGACTCAATCAGGACATATGGTGAGGATTGAAGTCATCAAAGACAAATTTGTTATCAGTTTGAGGATTCTCCAAGACCTTATCAATGGAGTCTGATACTCTTTCAACAACTGAGCAACAATCAGAAGAGGGAGATCAGTACAAGAAAAACAGGTAAAAAGCGGTCTGAGGAAGAGACAATCTGAAGCCCGTAAAAGACACATTTTTAGATTCAAGTTTTTATACTCTCAAAGCCGAATGATTCTGTCAAGCATAGCTAGCAAGACTGTGAAGATGACTTGTCGAGTCTCGTCGTAAAAACAATATTAAATAGCCTTCAATATGAAGATTACTATTACTTACACAATTTTTTATGGGCTTTGTGAGGGTTTCTCACAAAGAAAAATTGAAACGAAGACCTCTGACACACTACTGAAAGCTAAGGCGAGAATATTTTTTGAAGATCACATTTTTTCCGGGTCTGCTTAGAGTCAGAACTATTACAAAGTGAGTCAACTCTGTTGGATATGGAGTCAGTCTTGAGCCAGAAGATTCTTCCCATCCCTTGATCACTAAAGGTCTGCTGGGTACTGAAGACCATTAGATATCCGAAACAATCATCGGTACGCCTGTATCAGCATGTCAAATTAATTATTGCTATGGTGATGGCGATGGTATTAAACGGAGCAACAGTAAACACTGTCTACCACACTTTGCCCTCACAAGGCAGGAATGATGATGATTTGACACTACCACTGGTGGTTTTATCGACACCCCATCTCTAGGAGAGTTGCCAACTAAGGCCAAAGAGGCCCTCCTTCGCGTGAAACAAATAACTCTCCAGATGCCAACCTGGTATTTCAAAGGCTCAGAACGCGGGGTTTAGAATAGTTTTTCTTTAGCAAGTCCTGCAAAGCTATTAAATTCTATAATTAGAACAAGGCTCACATACTTCTAGAGACCCTATTGAATTTAAGGAGAGTTCAATTACAGTTGGCGATATTTTTTGTGATTAAAAACTTGCTTGTTCTGATAGTAAAGATTAATGAAGGACAATAATAGCAGCAATAATAGGGTTATCTTAGGTTGATGTGAGCACAAAAACCGTGTAACAAGACAAGATCCCAAAATTTGCGTAATGCAAAACTTGATATACCTAAATTGGCAACATTGGCACAGAGTAAGCTTGGTGACGGTAATCTTTTTAGAGAAGCAATTGACATCCTTCTTTGAAATAATAGCACAACCACCTGTACGTTTATTTCAAAGCCACAATGAAAATTGAAAGCCAAGTCTTAAGAGTTACTCTTATTTAGGAGGCGGAATAACTTCTTCCGAATGGCATACAAGAATTCAAGTTCCCAGGTACTGACCCTGTACCCAAAGGTAACCGGAAGAGAGTTGAGGTGAAGAGTAACATTTTTGTCCAAACTTTATAGCTGCACGCACTTTACACTAATGCATGGTTTACACTTAAACCATGTCTCGTAATTATTGGCGGAAACAAATGAAATTTCTGCGACAGTGATACGGAATGTATTTGTTAATATTTCAAGCACATTATTTATGGAAAGAATAAGCTGATCTTGAACTTTTCTGAAAGAAAAGGACTCCGATTGATAAAAAAATGGAAATTTAAATCAGTTACATTGCGAAACCAAAGAATACCACTGTAAAATGGCACTGTAAAAATATTTTTATTCCCTAAAACGTTCCTTCAATTTGCGTTATCTTAACCACCAGACCACTAACCACCATCTTACTCCACTCAATTGAAATTTCCCCAGAGGTAATCTAAACAATAGCCTTTGAAATTTGTCTGGAAATTTAGTAATTCTTTAGTACTTTTACAAAGTTGCTTAAATACAAAGATTTTTCAACTGAAAGAAAGACGCTGTCTGCCTACTCCGGCATTCAGCAACTTCTTCATCCGATCTCAGATCTCTGTCGTCATTGATAAGTTTTAATCCTATTCAATCCTTATCTTATTCAAGTAAGGCTGCTGTCAGTGAAAAAAGATGCAGTTAAAATTGATGTTGCTCTTGAGATAGACGTGTCCAGTAACTTTTGAATAGCAGAATTCAAACCGACAGCAATAAATTTGAGAATTCAATCCTTAATATCACATTTTGTTAATCTCTTTATGAGTTACATAAAGCGAATGTCGAAATCTTGTTGTTTTTTCAATTTCAGGTCGGTTTATTCCCTCTAATCTGGACGTAAAATAGCTTCACGTAAATAAAATGAATTTCTTTCTACTTTATAAGTAGTATACTACGTATGTGTAGATGTTTTCAGAGAACAAAATAAAAAGCAATAAACAAAAAGACTTAAAAATAATTTACAAAATAAAAAAAGTGAAGCAACCCTCT
>RDPX01000136.1:523922-615276 GCA_003991215.1 Morbakka virulenta | reverse complement strand
AAAAAAAACCCTAATTTCTTGGAAGGTGTAAACAAAGAAAATTTTGTCCAACCAAAAAATATTGGCTAACAAAATTCGGAAGCCAAATTATGCTTAATGAAATATTTAGTAGCTCCAGGTAACTTGAGAGATTATGTTTTTCTTATCATTATTACTATTGTTATCATTATTATCAATTTTATTGCTATTGGGATTCAATATCTTCCTTTCGAGGTGCAGGAACGTTACTTCCAAGCATAATATGTAGCTATGAGGTTTTAAAAATCATCTGTAGGAAAAAATGGAAAAATATGTGTTTTTTTAAGAACCACCATAAATACTACTGGATTAATTTAGTCAAAAACTAAAGGAAGCTTGTGAAGAAACCAAAATCACTTGAAAGTTTTTCACTGAAAGGCATACATCATTTAATCATTGGAGTTTTAACCGCGAAGTTCTTTTCTTTTCATAAATAGAGTATCTAATATCATAAAAGATTATATATAATATCTACCCTAGAACTGAGGGAGTAAGTTGCCTATTACCTAGCGCCAGTTTTTACTAGCTCTATTAATATGGTTATTCCCATCAACCCGATCCTATCGGCTTTACGATTTAGCGTCCGACATTAAAACGACCTGCAGTGGCAGGCTTAACATGAGATCGAAAACAGGACAGAAAAAACCTTTGTGTTTCCAGTAAAGAACACTTCTACTTCTTTTGTTACCCTTATATCTCTTAACCTTGCGATTATCTGATACGGGAACATTTTAGCCCACTCTTGTATGATAGCCACCAACAAGCGCCACCAACACCAGCCTATACCGCCATTATGCAAATGTACCATTTGCTGTCACAAATATCTAAAATTGGATGACGATCCAAAATTTGGTGATTCTGTTTGTACTGTTTAATTTTATCGTCAATTGACTATGCAGAAGATTTTTTTAGGTCTTTCATTCTATGCAAGTCATGAAGCCATTTGCATAGAGGATTACTTTTCTTATGATATTTTGACGCCACTTGATCTAAACCTGTACATAGAACGTGGATACGTCTGATATTCATGGCTCAGTGTCGATTTGAGGATATTGTTGAAAATCATTTTTTGTTTTATTAAATGGTAGTCTGCATCAAATAAAAAGCCTTCTTCCAATTTTATTTGTATCGGTTGCAAGGAAAAATATTTAGAACAACATAAATCTCCACACGTATTGGTATTTGAATATATTTTATGAGTGTAACGTTCTGGGTGCCAACAAGAAGACATGGCAACTCTAATGGAAGTGAAGGAGGGTCATACTTATGCCTGAATTTAACACAACCCGGTAAGTTAAGGTAAGCGTTCTGGCTCTTCTCGTTGGTGATATTAGGGATTTTTTCCTGATAATCCTTATATATACTGCAAAAGTTAGCACCTTTTTCAAGCACAGTTTGGATAGAATTATTTGCTTGATGTCTTATCTCGTCTACTGGTACAGTGCTTAAGTCATCTTTTTAAGGCAGTATAAAACCTACCCACACCATTCTCATTGACAGTATGAGACCCTACTTGGCACTACCTCTCTGTTGTAGTAACTTCATAAACATCCTCTGTGCACACTGTCTCTGCTACTTATTCCATTTTGTGTTGACATAATAGTAACCCCATACTTCTACTATTAAAAGCAGCTGTATGGATCTGTGCCACATCACTAGCTTATCGTGTACCTTTTACGGCAATCGAAGTATACCTAGGAAACATTCAATACCTCAGAAATTAGCACAATTCCTGATATGCCCTTGTTATTCTGCTTATCACATGATAAGCAGAATATTAAGGGCATGTTTTAGTGGCTTGAACTTGTCATTTAATTTGCAACATATTACTTTTCCAAAACAATAATTAGCTTGTTTCTCAAGACAATCAGGGGTTGCTTGTCCCTCAGATTAAGGAAAAAGTTCTCTTTCGTTAGAGATCTAACAACTACTTCGGGGGTTAATTTTTTCAACAGTAAATGGTTTTCTAAATTATTTAGGGGATTTAAAAGGCCTACGTTTATTGTATTTTTGCAAATATACCATTGAAAGTATAATTAATTCCATTTATTGCACATTTTTGTAAACTCTGTGCATTTTTTAATATACTTGGAAACCCTAGCTATAGAATTGTATTCCATACCGTACTGTATACCATTTCTCAAAATTGTGTAAAAAGCTTTTATTGAAAATTTCTTTCCATACAGCCTTGCCATAATAACAGGAAGCCTATAGTATAGTAAGCAACGACACAATGAAAGGGCCTCCAATATTGTCTTGGCTTTAATGTGTTGTCTGATTGCTGGTCATAATGACAATACATTGTCTCATATTCAGGGTTACGTCAGGGAGAAAAAGTCTAAACAAAGAGGAGATTAGAGTCATTACTATCTTCTGTGCATATAAAAATACTGTATATCCTCTGTATACTTTCTCTCCTGCAGGACCTAAGCAAAATTTACACTAATGGAAAGTAGAATTCATAATTTCTTCCAGTATGGAACAACAAACTATTTTTGTGTCCACCAATAAATAAAAATGAACTTTAAGTGTTGAGCCTCCCAAGTAAATCTTTAAAAAATTAAATATTTACCAAGAGGACGTATGACGGTAAAAATAACCCCCTCTCACGATGATCTTCTGGGAAAAGAGAGCAGACGATTGAAAGGCAATTGAAAGGTTGGAATCTTTGAGGCACATATCTACTATTAGTGGCAGATTCGGCTCTTAGAAGCAAGTCGCAGCAATATTGTACAAAAATTACAACTATAGTAACAACCATCGTTCACCTAAAACTGGTATGAATCACATACACATGGATGCTAGTAGTTGCGAATAAAACAGGGCATTTTTCACTATATCTCTCTTTGTTGTGAAAAAAAATGTGTATCTTACTTTCGATACAACTTGTAAAAAAAAATGTGTTTAGCTTATTATCAGATACTCGGTATTATGTTAACCTTTAAGTAAATAAAACGAAAGAATGGAAAAAAACCTCCTATACCACCATTTAACTTTTCTTCAACAAGTCTTGCTATTAACAACAAAATTACATACTCGTGATATATATGCAATTGACAAGTGAGATTTATTTAACAGACGTTCAATGAAAAAATAAAGGGAAAAAACACTACTGAAGAAACAAAACATGGTGCAAGAAGTAACATATTTACAGGAATAAGATCCTGTTTGTTTTACAATTTTGATTTTTCAAACCTAATCTTCATAAGAAACTGACAATTATGTAACATGCTTCACATCTACCTAAAAGGCAGTATTCATTTTAAACTATCATGGAAAGTAAATAATTTTCACAATTGTTTTCCAGAAAAGTCATTAGGTGCTATGCAAAAAGTCCTCTGCCTAACTGTTTCAACATTGTTGTATCTTTCTTTTCTTGTAAAGACAAGAAAGCTATCTCAAAACACAATAGATTGAAAAGAACAGCTTATTACTCTGGTCCCAACAAATCCGATTACTTACTTTAGTTTTGCTGGAAATAATACACAAGCTACATGTTCCCCTCTCTCGTCAAAAAGTTCATAACGAATAACAACGCTTACCGAGGGGTATAATTTTTTGACATAGATTGTTTGGACGTATTCTTGAGTCGTTCCAGCAGCAATTGGACATACTACTCCACTTCCCTTGCAACCATCTGAGTTATCAATTCCAAAAGGAATCTCAGGTAAAATTCCAACTTTCCCATGAACAACAGCTTTGAGATTTTTAATCTCCCTTCCAGTTTTAAATGTTATAACAATGGTCGAGTTTTTACCACGAGTAAGTATACAAGGCATCGTATCGCAGGGATGAATATCAAGTTGTAAGGCATTGCCTGCTTCTGACGTAGGATTACAGTTTTTGAACATAGTCGCCTGTACAAGGGACAGAGAAGCTAATGCCACGAATATGACTACCTTCATCTTTAGGTTCAGACACTTTTAACAAAGTGTTTGTAAATGTACAAAACGGGATATTTAAGGAAGAGTCCAAATTTCAACTCCTGAGTTGAGTTTCATATCTTATTTTTCATTGGTTGCCATGTTTTTATTATCCTGTATTGGTCAAACCTGAAAGCTGATACTTTTTATGGGGTCAAATGATATAGAAAACTGATATAATGTGTCCCAGCAGACAGAAAGGAACCAAATAGATCAAATTTCTCCTTCAATTTCTATTGCTTAAAAAGCGTACATCAATTTGAACATACGACAAAAAGGTAAACGGAAATGAAAAGTTAGCAAAAGGCATTTGATTACCTCGAAACTTCTTACAACTAAGAAAACATCTTTGCTACCCTGATTAGGATCCAACTATTACAAAATGCACACACGTTTCTTTAAATCAAAAGCTTCCCCCAAAGTAAAGATGATAAAGAGTAGAATTCTAGAAACGCAATCTCCTATAAAGATATCGATCCTTTCAATCCAATGCAATCAATTTGTGCAAGTAATGCCCGAGTGGTGAAGCCAACATATTACCATGCCAGAGGTTCGTAGTCAGAGCCTAGATCATGTCCCTGCAGGTACTGTGGCCAATTTGTTTTTCCGTTATTTGTGGCGTACGACTGAGTTTGAATATGTTTTCGGAGATAAAATTGTGCGAGGGAAGAAATCGATAAAGTAAAAGATTTAGAAGTACAAAGAAAAATTTAAGTAATACAAGTTACCCTCTGTGCTAGCTTAGCTTTGAGGCTTGCGTAGGGTGAAAGATCTAAAAGAATCCATTAAAAAGAACATTCCTTTCCTTTTTCTTCCTGCATTACATAGCAGACAGTAAAATTAAAAAATTGACATTTTGTGCTATAGTTTTTCACTTTTTTTTTGAGAAAATAGTAACACTGGATTTAAAATCACCATACCAAATTCACCTTCTTTGTTTTCCTTCCGTAAAATGATACTTCTAACCCAAACATTATTTTTTATCTCACATTTTGGTTGTACTGCCTTTAAAAACAGGAAATGTAAATGGAAAAGGTTGTCACCTTGCTGATAGTTTCAGTTCCACCGAAAAAAAAGGTTAGCTGTTCCACGTATTTTTCATATTCAGAACAAGTAGAGGACTCATTTAAAATAAATAAAAATTGTACACAAGTCCCAAAAATTCATTAAAAATAAAACACCCTTGTACAAAGAAAGTAACAACAGATTTCCGACTTTTTTCTAGTGTTCTGTTCATAAAATAACCGAAACATCAGGGTATTTTGGAAATAAAACGGTGTGTATGTTTGTGTGTGTGTATGTGTGTGTGTGAGAGAGAGAGGACAGAGGGACAGAGAGACAGAAAGGGAAAGACAAGCAGAAAAAACAGACAGAGAAACAGGCAGAGAAAGACAAACAGAGAAAAACAGAGACACACAGAGGGAGGCAGAAAGAGAGAGAGAGAGTAGAGAGAATTGCCTGATTGTCTGAGGTTTGCGTATTCGCCTATGTCATTATTTAAAAGCATGAGTTGTGTTTGCACAAGAGGTTAGTAAAGATTTTCGGGCCGAATCAATAACGTTTCTGGGTTGGGTTTTTTTATGAGTTGCAGGTTATTTTCCTCTATTACTCCATAATCTCCAAATACCATTGTAGGGCAAAAAACTACAGAAAAAATCCAAGAGATGTTACTGAAGCAAATCGTAAAAAAAGCGCATATTTTAAAATGTGCATAATACTTTATCGGAAATTTTTAGCCCCTAAAACTATTTCACAAAGTATGAAGCTTGAAAAAAAATGATGTATCCTATTGGTGTGCAAATATTTCAAGTATTATATTGACGTGAAATGCAAGCGGTTTCGTTAAGACTCTTGACAAAAACTATAATTAGAATTCAATTACGATAGACTATGAAGATGAAAACAGGACAACGATACCTATGGTTTCAAAAAAGTATATTTGTCAAATCTGCAGAAAAAATTTGTAATTAATTTTGGGAGCGAATAAGTTATCCAAAAACATACACAAGAATAAAATCGGAAGACAGAAAAAATATACAACAAATCACCTAATGAATCCCAATAATTATATAAGAAACACGAATAGAAGCAATTTAATAGTAATAAAATCTAATTAAACAATACAGATGATTTCCACTTCCTTTAATTGCCTGCCTAATTTCATATTATTTTCTATCCAGCAACAATTAAATGAAGTGGTATTTTTGTTCGACTAATCTCAAAAAAATGTAGCAGAAAGCTATTTCCTGTTGACAAAAATTCTTGGCAAATCTATCTATCTATCTTGGTCGATTTTCACATCGCTGGAAAAATGGTCGAGTTCAAAGGAGCTTGCAAGTTTTAAATTGCTATAGAAAAGAGAACATTTTATGACAGCATAAAAAAATCAATACACCTTTTCGGTTTCAAAAATCTGTAAATAATGCGTTTTTTAAAACCTTTAGCAGCAAGAAACAGGAAAATTAACCGAACATAGCTATTGACTTAACAGATAGTAATTGCGACCCCCAAATGGAGAAAGCTAGTCAAATGTTACAAAAGATAAATAGTAATCAGACTTTGATACGAGTACTTTTCTTAGTAATAGAGTGAAATTCAAGTAAAGTAACAAATCGTTTAAATATTTTATCAGTAATTATTTCTCAAATATCNACACAAGAATAAAATCGGAAGACAGAAAAAATATACAACAAATCACCTAATGAATCCCAATAATTATATAAGAAACACGAATAGAAGCAATTTAATAGTAATAAAATCTAATTAAACAATACAGATGATTTCCACTTCCTTTAATTGCCTGCCTAATTTCATATTATTTTCTATCCAGCAACAATTAAATGAAGTGGTATTTTTGTTCGACTAATCTCAAAAAAATGTAGCAGAAAGCTATTTCCTGTTGACAAAAATTCTTGGCAAATCTATCTATCTATCTTGGTCGATTTTCACATCGCTGGAAAAATGGTCGAGTTCAAAGGAGCTTGCAAGTTTTAAATTGCTATAGAAAAGAGAACATTTTATGACAGCATAAAAAAATCAATACACCTTTTCGGTTTCAAAAATCTGTAAATAATGCGTTTTTTAAAACCTTTAGCAGCAAGAAACAGGAAAATTAACCGAACATAGCTATTGACTTAACAGATAGTAATTGCGACCCCCAAATGGAGAAAGCTAGTCAAATGTTACAAAAGATAAATAGTAATCAGACTTTGATACGAGTACTTTTCTTAGTAATAGAGTGAAATTCAAGTAAAGTAACAAATCGTTTAAATATTTTATCAGTAATTATTTCTCAAATATCAAGTACGCTGTTTAAAAATGTTGGTTTTAAATTTATTTCAAGGGTATGTACAAGAGAATAAGAGCAAGATATTATGTTGTTGCTTCATTTCTTTTCCATCTGAGCTAATAAATACTTTAAAAAGTGGAGCATCATCACTATAGCTTTGTATGGAACTGGAGGATTCAAACACGCACAATCGTCAAAGTAGACCAACAAAGTCCATTTTATGGGGCACAAAAAATTATTCATTTTTTTTGTTAGGTTTTGCTTTATTGTTACATATGGAGAGAGGGATATAAAAATTCAAATCAAATTAGCAAAAAGTACTTTCTTTTCAGTCATTTAAATGAAAAATAGGTCCAATGAGGGATTTGAAATGTAGTTTACCTGTTCAAAAGTCTTCTTTCCTCACGTGCTCAAAGTTCATTGCGAAGATTTTTTTTCTCTTAATTTTGTAAACTGATAAAATTGTGTATATGTAAGTAAAGAGTCTGAAAAGAAAGAGAAGTTTAGAAGAAAATGAAGTCTTTTTTTCCTTTTTTCCTTCTTTTCTTTTTATTGTCGTTGTCATTTGCTTATCTTAGCGGGATCGTACGCCTAAATTTTGACAATCAAAATTAGTTCACGACAAATAATCTCTCATTCCGATCATCTCCTCAATGTGCATTGACAAAACTTGTCTCAATGTTCAGGGGTTTCCCAGAAGAGTTATTTTCTGTTTGAATTCACCTATTTCTTGGTACTTTACTTCTCCAGTTCTATTTCCGACTACTTGTACACACACACGTTCTATGCCACTTGTACTCACACACACACACACATTATATATAAAATGGTAATTTCAAGTTGGTTTGTTACCGTGTTTACGACAACCGAAACAACAGAGATATCTACTTTCTTAATGTTCAACATTTTTCATTCCTTCTCAAGAATAATGTCTGACCTTTTTGTTTAAATTACATTATTACAATCTACAGTTCATTCTCACAGACTTTAACTTTTGTCTTTTTGTTATCAGTAGGAAGAGTATATATTCATTCATATAAAAGTGCATATATACTTAACATATCCAATCTAGGCGTGTTTGGTAAAAGAAAAACAACAAAAACGTGTGAAAACTCCCACATTCTGTGTATATTTCAGGTTTAGGAAAAAAACAATTTCTAACTTTCCTTTCATTCTTTATCAGAAGATTTTCCCCAACTGTTAAAAACAAGTAACTTTGATATCCCTTAACAGGTTTGTTGCAGTGAAGTATAATATAGCTGGGTTATCATTCGACATTAACTCAGCAGGTTCAGTAACCCTAAGTGGCGTTCCAAGTTGTGGTTTCAAAAAATAACATTCTAATTTTTACGCCTGTGTCTTCTTTGATCTTAGCATAGTTGCCCTTATTAAGCCCAATCCGTATTTAAGCCTGTTAGGGTCTATGCTACGACTGACGGCGGGTGGTTTTAATAATCGACTGGACTGACTATCATTAACATTTTCGTTTTCTAGAACTATCAATTAAAAGTGAGCTCAGTGAGAAGACTTTCGTAAAAGAAAATCTGAGAAAAGAAAACAATCCAATTTCTGCAGCCTCCTGCAAGTCCATTTGCTACAGGTTAGAGTACGACTCTACGTTATGAATTAAGAACTTATCTATCAACACTATTACCCAACCAAATTTTTAAAGTAATCACACAAACACTTTTTGACAAAGAAATATATTGTTTTTAATAAGGTAATCCACCGATATTTTAGCTGTGATATGATGATGTGATGCGATGTGATATCCTGTGTTCATGTCAAGCGGTTTTCATCATGAATGCGAGAAACAGACTGGTGGTCCGAAAGAGCCGTTGCTCTCCTTATGTGATTGGCTTTTAACAACAATGAAAGACCATCCACGAATTATTTTTGTCTACGAAGCAGGTCTGATAAAAAATAAATTTTAAATAGCCTCTAATACTCCAATATACCTAGGTTTAACAATTATTTTAGACTGTTTGATCCGTNGGTGATGCGATGTGATATCCTGTGTTCATGTCAAGCGGTTTTCATCATGAATGCGAGAAACAGACTGGTGGTCCGAAAGAGCCGTTGCTCTCCTTATGTGATTGGCTTTTAACAACAATGAAAGACCATCCACGAATTATTTTTGTCTACGAAGCAGGTCTGATAAAAAATAAATTTTAAATAGCCTCTAATACTCCAATATACCTAGGTTTAACAATTATTTTAGACTGTTTGATCCGTAATTTTTTCTGCCGTGTTCCAGGTTTAATGTGATGAATTTCTAAAAGACGCACCAACATTGCAGCCAGAGCAAAAAAGCATAAGGTAACACGTGCTAATCTTGCGCAGTTATATTGCAGTATACCAGTCGATTAATAAGACTTTCTTATGGTTAGGGAACATATTATAAAACTTAAAAATTGCGCAATCCTGATAATATTACTAGCCAGGTTGACAAAGTAATCTGGGAAGTCATATTAAACAAAAATTCTCAAGTTGGCCAAATTGAAGCCATCATTGATGACGAAAAATTCCATGTGTGGCTGGCGGGTGGAAGACTGCAACCACACTCCTCACAATGAGATAGAAGTTCAAACCCACTTTGAAAAACTGAAAAGAGAAAACAAACTAGCATTTGACGTTTATGAAAAATTAGATCATCTGGATCCTCGTACCCTTGAATACACATATGGCTTATCCAATTTCCAAAAGAATGGTGTCAGGCCTATTTCATCAATGATTGTGTCTTCCCAACAGAAGCTGTATGAATGCCCGACACTTTTCTTTTAACCATTACTAGAAAGGTAATTAAATTTTTGAGTTAAGGGGGCTCTTTCAATTACCAACTACATTCAAAATTGGTTAGTATGTATGAGAAATTTTGAGCCCTTTTCCTTTAACATTTGAAGGTTTTTGACAAAGGTTGTTCTCGAAAACATACTGCAATTTTGCACTAAAACACTGTTGCAGAAAAGTACTGAGTCGCCAGCAATACCAGAAGAAATTTTTGTAAAACTGATGTATTTTGGGGCTAAATCATATGAGGTTAGCTTTCCAAACGTTATGTACCAAAACATTGACATCATGGTACTGGTTTCGCTACTGAGTACGTACAAACAACACGAAGCTGTTCTAAAGACAGACTCCTTTTTGTATTGACAACTTTCGATTTCTATATTCAGTACCTAATTTTTCAAATGTATAGGTCATCCTGCCCATTCTCCTACAGATCCTCCAACCTCTACTCCCGTCTGCCGTAATAATGTTGCCAAACTGGAAACTCGGTCAATATTTGCCAGATTTGATGACAGTATGCACAACAAATAAGAAATTTTGCCGACCGCAATCCTCTTGTGGAAATGGAATCAGGTATTGATTATATCCTTGTCCATATCAGTAAACCTAAAATCCGTTGAATATTTAGCTCCTGTTCAGCGTTAATCAGCCACTCACGTCATCAGTCAAATCCTAAAAAACTACCTTAAAAGGCTAAAAGGCTAACCACTGTGATAAAATATCATCGCAAAAAACAAAGTAGATATTAAGAAAACAAACCCAAAACAAGAAACGCCCTCAATTTTTACCACTCTAATTTCCTACCATGTTAATTTTCAAGTTATAAAAAATTGTAATTTAATTGTGCTAACATGGATTTCATGGCTGTATTCATATATATATATATATATATCAGGTATATTTTTTAAATGGTGGTATGGAGGTCGCCCAAAATTCACAACAAAGGAATGAAATAATCCATATTATTGAACAATCCTAAGCAAAAACCATTAACAAAGTATCTGTTACTGGTTTAATGGATCAGTAACAAAACCGAAATGAAAAATGAAAACAGTTTAAGGCGATCGAGAAGGAAGAATTAGTTAGCGTGAAAGGAAGCATGGTCACATGTTTCTATACCTTATTCCCTGCCTAGTTTACAAATTAAACACTTTGATATGCATGTCTCATAACTGGTAAATTGTTGAAATAGTGTGGATTGCATTGTTTGGCCTGCAGGTTATGACCTTGGCCATGTGTTCCAAAACTTAAATAGATCTTTCACGTATCGTAACGAACATTAAGGATAAAAAAAGCACCTGAAAAAATGTGGAATAGCACGAGGATTACATATACCATTATTTATAAAATACTGCGAGAACAAAATCTATAATCAACAAGGAAAGAGAGATACTTCTCCATCGTCAGTTTGACGATTGGAGAAGTACCTCTCGAATTGTAGCTCAGTGAAAAGCTTACGACTTATGACATCATAATCCTCCTACTTCTATCGCTTCCACCGAGTCCAAAAAGTCAATAATTTCCCAGATCAAAATTGCTATCATTTTTTGAATGTTCTTGCACATGTAAAAAATGAAATTTCATTGCAGAGCTAAAGATTCTACCTACAAAGCCACAACGAATAAAAAATAACTTGTGTAGAGGTTTCACCAAAAAAGTACTAATGGAACTAAGTAAACAAAGCGGACAAAAAACTTCCAATAACAGAAAGGAAAAGGAACCTTATCTAACATAAATATGCCATAAGACTAACCAACAAACTTGTGTATAACAGGCTTCCTTATTCACTCCGGTGACAATAAAAGATAAGTTCTCATGTGAAAAGTTAGGAATTTTAAGACAAGTATCTTTTTCAATACAATAGAAGTCAACAAAGATCTTAGAGGAACAAAAGTTTGACAAGAGCAGTTGGAAATGATAACATCAAAAGTTGGTTTTTTTTTGCCCTGCAGCTAACAACTCTTTCAAAAGGAGTAAAGTTATACCAGTTTCTCTAAATATCCATTATTCGTGACACTGGTATTTTGAAAACGGTGTCAATACTAAAAGGCTAAATCAAAGGACTCTTGTCTCTCTTATTGTTTTGCATCAATACTACAACTTTTATACAAATTGGTGCGGAAAAGTTCTGAGATTTTAAGCATGGAAGAAATCGATTCAGGTTTCCTCACAGGCTGAAAAGTGTATTTTTATGGTGAAGAACGATACATGCCTCAAAACCATAAGTGTATGTATTGTAAAGTCAAGACGAAAAAAAGTTAAGCCAAGAGAAAGGACTTTTTTTAGATTTAAAAACAATAAAGTCAAACGATAGGGAAAAGCACTCAAAAGGAACGAAAGGTCCACAATCTTTTCGAGGTAAAAAACTACATTCATAGAATAATTTATTATAACTAGAGAAAACAACTGGATAGGATGAATAAATAGAAACAAGACACACGATGCGTAAAAAACTGAGCTACTACCAACCAGGGAACCTCATCACAACACTTAACTGTATAACAAATAACTGTAAAACCTATAGGCTAAGACTAGTTACATTCATGTTGACTGTAGAACACACACACACACACTCTCTCACACTCTCTCTCTCTCTCTCTCTCTCTCTCTCTCTCTGTGCTTCACATCACGTATTGTGATTCTGCACTTCTCACAGTTATGGTAACATCATAAATGTGAGAATAAAGACTAAAAAAAGCAGGACAGATTTCTCGCCATTTGGATTCGTCACTTTCACAACCGATTTAGAAAAGTGTAGCAAGTCCAAATGAAGTACAATAACCATACCGGAATAGTTAACCTTCGAGACTTGGATCATGAAGAAAAAAACAGGGGCAGAATAGAGAATTTCTTATATACAGTGTACAGCTTTGAAAGACAACTGAACATTATAGTTATCTTCGGTTAATACCAAAATTTTCCTAGGCCGACCCTGAGGGTGTTTTGCTTGTCTTAATAAAGTCTCCTTGAGGTTTGGAAGGCTGCGCTTGAGCCGTTGATTATCAGCGGTACCGGTTCCATCTTGTCTTTATTATGAGTTTAGTCTGGATTTCTTCTTCCAGTTTTTCTGTCGACATCTTCATTTTTTTTGACATCGTATTTTTGGTAAACCTCTTAGAAATATCCGGCGTGCGTCAGCCTGAAGATTTAGATGTTTTGTGTGGGTTCACAATTCACAATTATATAGTAATTTATTACATTAAAAGCTCTGGCTTTGATTTCAAATGATGGATTTCTGTTAAGTTTAGCCATTTCCTTTAATCAGTCCCAAATACAAATATTTGTCAGATTATTGCAGCTGTTGTGTATGACCTATCAGTGAATACTTAAAATTAAAAAAAAATTCTCACAAAATCTACTTCTTTGTTTCGTTCTCTTGGTATCAGGCAATGCATTAGATACGACACTCTATACTAATTTAAAAGACAATTCCTTGTGCATACTTTTAAGATTTTGGTCAAGACTTCAAGTACCGACAGGATATGTTCACCTCAACATTAGTAGATCACTTATACAGATGTAAATGTATTTAGAAACACATTGGCTTTGAAACAAGGTTCATGAAATAACAATGGTGGCTTAAGTGTTTTATTTATGTCACACATGCGTCATTTGAAATCTATTAATTGTGAGAATTGCCAGTTGCGTCGTTCAAATTTGTGAATAGAATCGACTTCCAAAAAATGGCACATTACATATGGTATACATCTGTATTGCCTTCTGGTCTTGATCTCCGATAACAAACAGTATCACTCTAATCCTTAATGACTTCAGGTGCAGTGTCAACTCTTTCCAAAAACGGTTTACATAGTGTAGTTAAGACAAATCCACTTAAATGTTACGTTTCAGATGTTGTATTGGCAAGTGACATCAAATAGTAAGCCTCGGCTTTTTTGACAGCACACCTGACCTGTTTCCTTAATTCCGCAAGTGCTCAAAAACCTGAACTCCACAAATTCTTGCAGAAAAAAATTGTGTATTCGTTTCTCAAACTGGAAACAGAAGCAAGTGAAAGGGCGATACACAAGGGATTCGTGTGGTTTTCATACACAAAAACAGCTAGAAGCTGTTGATTACTGTGTAATATAGTATCTTCCGCATCTGTTACAAGTGTACGAGGGTAGGCTTAAAGTTTATTGGCTGAATACGAATAAATTATGGAAAATTAATGAAACTGCTGTGAATTTAACGATTACCTGTCCTGCCAACTTGCTCTTCCAGCTGCGAAAGGCAATTAAAACAAAACAGACTGGAAAATTGATGACAACGGGGGAGGGGAAGGTGGCAAATTTATCAGGGGAATGTTCCTGCACAGACCTGTGGTTGTGATGGCTCCTGTGTACGGGTATCGGTTTGAGCTCCCTGATCACCTTCCAGATTCTCCTAACTTGGCACCCTCTGACGATTGTTTATTTCCCCTGATAAAAAAAGACTTGGCTGGAGAACAGTATCGCACCAATAATAGTCAGGTCTGCTGTTGTGGGCTTTTTTTGGGGGGGGGGGATAGGAAGTGAGTTTTCCTACCACCTACCACGAAAATCGAAGCGCTGCAACGCTGATGCAAAAGCGTGTAGATTGCAAGAGAAATTACGTGCAAAAAGAACACATATTTGGCCAAGTATGACCATTGGATTATGGTCAGCCTACGAACTTTTAATCGATCCTCATGGTAATCTTGTTTCATAGCGTCTGGGGCGAGAACAATCCATTAAAATTATAATTACTTTATATGTTCTATGTTATAATGGGTTTTTAGTATCATGAATTCAAATTACCAGTGTCACAAAATTTCTTCTGCAAGAGAAAAACATTTCCAATTTATATACGCTCACATGGAAAGATAGAGTAAACATAAAGGATAATACATTGTTATTTCTTTGGTTAAGATTAATAATGGGTTAAATATGAAAAAAAGGATGTTCTGGGTAATGCATAAGGTAAATCTATTAATTGTATACAACACAATGTCAATTCCCTGTTATGCTTGATAAAAAAATGCTAACTTTGTTAGACGGGAGCATTGTTTCAGAACTTGCGGGGTAAAAAGTAGTAACATTCAATTACAATAGGGGTGGACAAGCTCAGCAACTGTGAATAGAGAGAGAGAGGTTCCCGATATTCAAAACTATGGCTCAGGATAGCCAAGGTAAGAAGGCAACCTATGGTCAATTGACCCTCGGCTGTTGTGGGTTTAACATACGGGAGTTAGTAAAATTGGCGCATTTCCTCGTACAAATATCTTTCTATGATCATACGTACTCCAAAGTACAAGTAAAAAAATGAAAGAAGACAATCGCAAAAATAGCAAATCAAACCTCAAAACGGACAATTTATTTTTGTATTCATAAGTTACTCGTATAGGCAGAAAAAAACTTGGTTTTTTAACGTATTACAATTGAAAGAGGAAACACTCTATAAACCTTTTACTTTATTTTGATGGTTTCAACTGAACATTATTAAATTTCAAATAAATAATAGTCTACTTTCTCATAAAA
The DNA here is from genome assembly GCA_003991215.1 of Morbakka virulenta. Classification (NCBI taxonomy): domain Eukaryota; kingdom Metazoa; phylum Cnidaria; class Cubozoa; order Carybdeida; family Carukiidae; genus Morbakka; species Morbakka virulenta. The sequence goes on along the minus strand of RDPX01000136.1, from coordinate 599,761 downwards.
ATGTTCTGTCCTGGTTGAAAGAAAAACGATATAATTAATATCAAATTGAAATATTTTATAATATTGATGGTTACAAATACTTTGTGTATGTCAGCTAGCTATATTCCTAATTTTCAGTAATTTTCCAAATTCCTAAACAGAAAATTCCAAATTTCCAAATCAGCCTTATTACACAAGACTTCTAATAAAAGCCATTCAATACAAGGTGATATTTATTGTTGGCAACAGAAAAAAATGTTGTTTAAAGTTAAAAAAAACTACAGCCATTTCCAAAACGTTTCATTTTCATCAATAAACAAAAATGAAACTTTGGTTTTGTTGGTGAAAATGAAACATTCCAGAAGTGGCTGTTTTCATTCATAATTCAATTCGGGGTAGGGGGAGGGGGGACGACGACCAAATCCTGAAGCTCAGCAATAAATAAATTGTATTTTTTCGTTGTATATCTTAAAATTGTCCTTTTCATTCATATTATTACTGGATGGCAGTCCAGAGTNTATTGATGGTTACAAATACTTTGTGTATGTCAGCTAGCTATATTCCTAATTTTCAGTAATTTTCCAAATTCCTAAACAGAAAATTCCAAATTTCCAAATCAGCCTTATTACACAAGACTTCTAATAAAAGCCATTCAATACAAGGTGATATTTATTGTTGGCAACAGAAAAAAATGTTGTTTAAAGTTAAAAAAAACTACAGCCATTTCCAAAACGTTTCATTTTCATCAATAAACAAAAATGAAACTTTGGTTTTGTTGGTGAAAATGAAACATTCCAGAAGTGGCTGTTTTCATTCATATTATTACTGGATGGCAGTCCAGAGTTTGGGGAATACTCGAAACTTTATCTTTTTACCATTTCTTAACTAAAACATACCTAGTATTGCCATTATTCAATCGAAACATTCTTTTTAACTCTGAAAATAAATAAAAGTGATGAGTGTATATGTGTTGCACCTCGGAGGTTACTGGGTGTGAGGTGTTGCGTAAACAATGTCTCCCAGAATAGTGAAAACGAGGTATGGAAATAAGTAAGTCTTCTTCCATTTCTTTGTTTTAATATTGCATGGGTCGCCATAGATCTGTATCAGTAAAATTTGACGATAAGTTGAAGCTGTTTGCCGTAGGAGTTTATATTTAAACGAAAGATAAAACTGAGAGGAATCCAGAAAAAATGGACGATTTCTAAAACAAACTTCTTACTGTAATCAGAAAATGTAGTGACAGGTATACTCTCATCGTTGGTAGAGACTTTTGGCGCGTACCAACCTGTCTGATACAACAGAAATTGAACAGTATATTCATATATTTCGGAAATACTCGCGGAAGGAGGTAAAGAAGAACGGCAGATTACTCGTCGAATTTTGTAAGATGCACAAACTCGAACACTTTTTCCCGGCACGAGCCAACCCAACCAAGAAGTCGCTTAAAAACCAGCAGGTAAACCGCAGAACACCAGAAGCAATCCATACCGGTACCAAATCAACTGCAAAGCAATTCTTAAAAATCAAGGCGAGAAAATTTATGGTATGAGATTATTTAACACGGTGTGAATTAAATCTGACGATGGCACTTCAAAACTTCACATAAAAACCACTTAACAAAGAAGTGCATGATACAGATTACCAGAAAATCTAGAGACAAAAAGTTGAGCACAAACCCAAATAATCACCTTCAATAAGTACCACAGGGCCAGTGGAATAATATCCGATCTGCTACGACCACGGCCTCGAAAGAAACTGTAGGTTTCAAGACGAAAGACAACGAAGTGTGATCCCGTGATTCAACACCTGTCACAAAAAGAAAGAAAACAAAAAAAAAAGAAAAGAAAGAAATGTAACACCGAATGGACCACATGCGATAAAACAATAAAGTCTGGTACAAAAAATTGAACGAAATCGTTTTTTGACTTCCACCCAGAAAGAGTTAAAGGATCAAGGCAACGAATCGTGGATTTCATTCAAGATAAAGAAAAAGAACGTGACGACACCAGAAAAAAAATCATCATGATAAAAAATCTGCAACGCTCCCAACAGAAATCTACATTTCTAACAAAAAATCCCTGCAAAGACGTGTGGCTAACGGGAGGAAGCTTTTCCTTAAGAATGTAAAAAGTAACACCCTAATCAATCCCGACAAATGGAGATATCATTCACTGCAAACTATGTAATCAATGCATCTCACCAAACAAAAAAAACAGCAAAGCCCTCATATCAAATATGAGGTTGAACTCGTAAAATACGTATTACGTGTGAATCAGTTTATTGTTGATATTTACAACGAAACAGTAAAACCAGGGTCACACCCAGAGGAATTGACCGAAAACTTCAAAACCCTTAGTCGAAAATAGACCAGTTAGAAAATATACAACCAATCATACCTCTTTCACCTCTGTACAGGCCACAATAAAAGATCGAATAGAAAAGGAAATACCATTGAGCGAAACAACAAGACGACCAGTGGGTTTCACCACTGAGCACATATTTGCGGTTAACCTGGCAGTTGACATAACTATAACATCCAAAAAACACGAAAATGTAGATCTAGTTTTCTTTGACTCAGGCAAAGTCTTCGACACCATCAGTCAAAAGAAACTACAAAATGACCTCGGGATAATTATCAGGAATGATGAACTTCACATATTTCAATCAACTTTTAATAAAGATGAAGCTCGCAGCCAGACATGGACAAGAGATGACTTATTTTTTCAAGACTGACAAAATAGCACCTAAAGAGGATTGTAATTTCATCACGTTTATTTTCTATCTTTCTGGAAGTCTACAATCTTACTTTCCAATCCAAAATTTTGTACGCTTACAGAATTCTTATAAAAAGTATCGAAACTTCCCAACGTAGAATTTGAAGAACGCATGTGCCAAATCTAAAGTACCCAAGAATCGTAAAAAATGGACAAGTGTTTGTGCGTGAAAACAGGGCAAACAGCCTTGGCCAACCATTGTCAAACAAATGTGATCAATGTGGTCAGAACAGACCTTCAGAACAGATGAAGAACAACGGCAGCAAAGTTCATGTATCTTATGACCGAATATGTTATAATATACTACAAAACAAAAAAAACAACAAAACAACAACAACTAACCCCCCGTAACTTACGCTACGTAAACTGTCTTTGGGAGAGTTTGAGAGAAAGTTTCAAGGTTTTACACTACGATAAAGATCAGAACGTTAAAGCAATCCTGTCAAAATGATCTATTCTGAAGATATTTTTGGTATAAAAAATTGTATGGTACATTACATGGTTATCTAAAGATGAGCCTTGGGGTTACAGCCCCAAAATTTTTACCTTCGGGTATGTTAAGTATCAGTATTAATGCAAAAACAAAATTTGCTATTGGCCCCATAGCGAAATCTGATGCGGGAAACTTGTTTTCTAATGCTTTCAGGAACAAAAAAATTGCTGAATTTGTGCTTGCTGTCAAATATGCTGGCTCCTTAGGCAGTCTCACTAGATCACAGCTCCCGATTTCAACTTCAAGTTCGTTTGGGCGCCTAAATAATTGGGAACAATTTGTTGCTTTCACTCATTTATTTTTGATAAAAAACTAATACTGGTGGAATGAAAAATTCCTTTTGGCAAAAGTTCTTTTAATTTTAGCCGGAAATCGAGTAACAAGTGCTTAGAGTAACAGGCGTAAGTGAAAATCTTTACATTTTATATCCATCTCATTTCTGTTTTTGAGGTTGACTCATGCACAGTGTGTTTGTAGCTCAAAGCATGGTCAGACTTTATGACTTTATACATATTGAAATTTTCCAAACAATCAACAAAAACACCCTATTTTCATAAAGACAACACCGACAACAGGACCATGTGAACATTGACATTAAAGGAAGGCTACAAATCACAGTAAAAAATCTACTTGATGTCAATCTGTAATTGGCATTGCAATCTTAACCTTGACTGCAGAATATTTTGTAAGACATAGAAAACATAGATAGAGAAAGCATCTGCCGAATTGAGACATTCATCAAACTAGTGCAAATATTCCATCAGATGGTCAGTCTCCTTCCATGCCCAAAACTACACAATATAATTAATAGAAAAGCTAATCGTGGATAATCTGCTGCACTCGCATTTATAAAAAACTGCTCTTGATTCTAACACATTCACAACGTTAAAAAGTGGTGAAAAGCACCATCACAAAAAAATGAAGTCAAATTACTTTACCCTTTTTTTCATTGGAAGTGAACTTCTTATAATAATAACCAGGCGCCTGCACCCCAAGACCAAACTACTTACACCTTTAATATTAAAGGTACCATTAAAACTTTTCCGATAAAGTAATCCAAAAGTTACTTTTCCCTGATAATTAGACCTTGATTGGAATCCTACTCTAAAATATTGATATATTTATCATATACGATAAATTCTACAGGTTTCCACTTAATCATAAAACAGTGGTCCCAGTTTCTATCAACACCTAGCAATGGGCCCTCAAAGAGCATTTCATACCCCACTTTAAATAAACACGTTTTTATTTTATGTAACTAAATTGCATATTTAGAACTAAATGTATTATTAAATTGAAAAAAAACCACAAAAAACTACATCATGTGCCAAAAACTGATTTTATTTATGCATTAACGTTGAGTTTATTTCCTTGGCAAATAATAATAGTCCTAACTGTCTCTGTGAAGCTTCATAACGTGCTTTAGATCCAAGACATTGATTATATTTCAATGGCCCAAGTGCCTTCAGATCACAATCTTTTGGGTGATATTTATGGAATAGTCCAGGATCTGGTCCTCTAACCACTTTTAGTGGGCTTTTAACAAACCTGAAATGGAAATAAAATTGGCACTTTAACAAATAATGTAATCCACTTAAACACGACAATCTGAAATAGTAATATATCAAAAGTTATAATGGAATGTTGTAATCAGATAAACAATTTTGTAACAGGATGTAATCTTGACAATGATCTCCACATGTCAACAGTTTAACAGCATGTAATAAATGATGAGCAAAGAATAAAACATGATCATAACAATATCTTTTGGTTAGGTCAACAAAGAGGCAGGAAAATTATTTAAAATCTGGAACTTGAAAGTCATTTAAAACAAGTAGAATAAATTTTGCGAATGAGAGGTAACCAGGTTACAAATGCAGCAGCAATTGTAGCAACACTTAGTCTCATCTTGTGCCATTGTGTAATGTGGATTGGTATTTTATGATTTCCTTTGCCACAAATAAAAACACAGAGAAAGTGGAAGACAGAAAGCAAGTATGAGAAAAAGAGGGAGAGGGAGAGGAAAGGGGCAAGGCCAGAAAGAATGAGAGTGGGAGAGGGAGAGGAAGAGGGAGGAGGGGAAGGAAGAGGGAGGAGGGGAAGGAAGAGGGAGGAGGGGAAGGAAGAGGGAGGAGGGGAAGGAAGAGGGAGGAGGGACAGAGCAGTAGATGGATTTTACCACTTAATCTTCTATACTAACCAGGTGAGTGGATCTATGTACAGTAAACAAGTACTCCTAAACAGCATGCCAAATACCAAACTATGTTAAAAATTGTGTTTTTACAGTTATAATACAAGTTTATAAGTATCTCAGGTATAGTAATAATGGTTGCATTACAAATGAATTACTGCCTGTGTTGGGGTGATAGGCATGGACAATTAAAGCCACAGAAAATGTGATGATTTGGATCTGGTTTGATTTAGGTTTTGGCTTTTCTTCTGTGACTCGAAAATATCTCATATTCTTGAGGAGTCAACAGATCATTGTCAAATATGTAAATGACATATTCAGCACACAAGTGCAGTTTAATAAACTCCTTTGAATTAAAACTAGCATGAAAAATACAATGAATTGAAAGAAAATGCTGGACCAATGATTTATTTGAACAGGCTGGCTCAGGACAGATTGCACTGACAAAAATTTGTTAATGAGGCCACAGTTATGATCCTTACACTGCTGCTGATGGTGGCAAAAAATTGCTATATACAGATACATATGCATAGTACTTGTATCAGGGTTATCCTAAAAGGTGAAATCCTTTTAAAGTATCTTCTTAGTGATAGATTAAGTGGATTTATTGAAAACTTTCAGAGTAACCTTAACAGTATTATTAACAGGTCAACAAAGTATCTAGAGGTCTGTTGCAGATTATGAAGTATTGACAAATTCAAAACAACTTGTTAAACATGCAATGCAGGACCAATGCACTGTAGCCATTGTAATAGTTCCAGCCACTGGGTATTAGTATTTTTTAATCAGTTAAAAAAATAGGCTACCTGGGTGTACATGTCATAGGTGATGATAACACTAAAATAAATACAGAAAAGGATTTCTGCTTGAGGAAAACAGCTTCATTTGGTTGTAATTGAGCAAGTTATACATGAGAATGGTGGCCACATTGACCAAAAATTGAAATAAGTCAGGTTTCTGTATTCTTGACAAGCTGTTTGAATTCAGCAAATCTCACATAATTTGCAATTGATCTCTTAGACTAAAAACTTGATGGAGATACCATAACATTACTCTGAAAACTGTCAATGAATTTGATTTATTTATTGCTGAGAAAATTGATTTGACTGTTAAAAATTGACTTTTGTGGGGAATGCTATGAACCCAACTATAATGGATTGAAATAAAATGGTATTTTACATCCAATTGAGAACACTGTCCTACTGATATAAAGTGGATGGACAATGTTTCAGAGAACAGAGAACTTAAACAATTAAACTAGGATTGAATCTTCTTGTGGGCTAGGCCAGAAAACATCAATCCAGCATGGCCTTTTAATACTTTCCCACTCATACTGACCACAAAGCACAATGGGTGAGCAATACTCATACAAACCAGGTGTGCCTGTCAGCTTTAAATTTAGTAACCCATTTACTATCCTATTTAACAATTGTGGTATAATAAAGCTCTTTTTTCTTATGTCACAGTGCAGGTATACCTCTGCCATGAGTAGACTTAAAACACTGAGTAGTGTCACCAGAACAGCTGGGTTTCTTAAAGAGTGCATACTCAGTAGTCAACTGTGATAAATTTAGAACTACAATTTTCTTGAGTTACCAGGTAAAATTTATGTGTAACAGAAGGGCTTTTATGAGGCACCACATCAGAAGCTACAAGAGTCAACTTCTGAGCCCCTTACAGAACAATGTTTGTTTCTGTATCATATCCATAATCATCTAGGAGCAGTCACATTCTAGGTCAGACTCTTTGCTGCTGACTGTCTCACCTACAAAGGGATAATAAAGGCCATCACTGATTAACATGCCCTACAAGCAGATGTGAAGAGCTTGGAGACCTTGGCAAAAAGCAAGTGCATGAAATTCAACACAAGCAAATGTTATATGTCCCTTGCCTGCACTCCCACTCCCTCTTTCATACCTCCTTCTTCAAGGTGCCATACCCTTAAGAGATGTAGGTGATTTTGTCAAGCCACTTTTCTCTTTATTGTGTCATACTCAGGAGCTCTGTGCAGCTATAATGCACACCTATCTCGTTCAAATATTCCCACAAACTGCTCATTCATACCATACATCTCCAAACCCTGGTCCTCTTTCCTTCCATTTTTACTGCCATCAATACCTCTTCAAGCTAGCCTTTCCTCATAACTTGACCCAAGAAGCTTAGTTGGTTCATGCATATTTGTTTAATAGAGGTCCTGTTGACTGCTACCCTTCTAAACACCTCCTCATTACAGATCTTATTTGTCCATGTTAAACTTATTTGACCATTATCCTTCTCAAAAACCACATTTTTAGACTTCAGCTTTCTATATTGTGCTTAAACTCTGACATTATCATCCAAGTTTCTAACTCATATCTCAAAACTGGATATACATGGCTATTCAGGACATACAGTCTTGTTGACATTGTTATACACTTGTTCCTTAAAACATTTTTAAGCTTTGAGAAGGCTGACTTAGCCTGGGCTGTGCATTCCTTTTATACATCTCTATTTCATATACTTCCTGGATAATCCGTCTTGCAAAAATTATCTAAACACCCTTACCTTGTTATGACAAAGTAAGGGTGTCTGGATAGTTTTTACTCAAACAAGCTGAAGTGGTCTGACCACATCTAAATGGTAGCAAAAAGCCATATTGTTTGCCTACCTTTATCCATATCAACCTCTTCAAAACATCAAAGAATATTACTACCAACATTCTACTACTTACTCTATCAAACAACAAACATACTAAACCTTCCAACTTACATAAGAAATATCAACAGTGTAAGCCCCCAGATGCATCGTATTTGTTAAACACTTCAAAACCTTTATTTACAAGGTCATCAGCAGAAAAGGAGAAATGTAAACAAACAGACACCTTACTCAAGATACAGCAAGCATTAACAACACTTCAGGAAAACAAAAAGACTCATTTGAAGAATTATAATTGAACAATAGTTTCATCAACAAGCCTTTGGAACACTTTTTCACTCGTGTGCGATTACTTACAAAATTTCCATGATAAAAAAAGCTTCTAATCACTAAAAAAGCAATCTGGCCAACAGTCAAAATACCTCAACAGGAATGGGGTTAAGGCCTAAAACACCAAAGGAGCGCTGCTAGAAATGTTATAACACGTCAACTTGGTAAAGAACTCGACTCTCCCAGCTATAAGATACATATATAAACTTACCTCTGATAAAGGTCCACATCCTCGCCACCCCAGCCTTGAATTCCAAGATCGAAGCCTCCAATTTTTATGTAGTCTGATCTTGCTAGGCAAACCATACCGTAACCCAGTGAACGCCAAACTCCCGTTTCCTTGTTGACACGTAACCTGTTTCCTTTGGAAAGTCGACGAGAAGAAGCAGCAACAATATCAGGGTTGTATAAACTGAAAACAACTGGGAAGTAAACACTTTTCTGTGGTTCTGTATACAATGCACATCGTCGAAGAAAACTTACATCGAAACTTATATCAACATCACAGAAAAACATTGTAACATTACCATCACCATTCCAACGTAGTACACCATCATGCAAGGCTCTGCCTCGCACAAAGTTGGCATCCTTTCGCAAAATGTCGTAGCTCTGAAAACCAGTTGCTTTGCTGAAACCTTTAATAATGCTCTTAATTTCTTTACTATTTTTTCCATAAATTATAACAGTTAAAAATATATTTATATTTTCTCTTAAACAAACTATGTATATGGTTTCAAGAAATTCTTTCAGTCTGTCCCCTCTTCCTGAAATTGGAACAATAATATTGATGAGACTGGACATCCTCGGGGAAACTTCTTTGAGTTCATCGACAATCCTCGGGGGTCCTAAAGGTCTCTGAACCGACACCATGAACGTGTTATTGGTTGTATTAGAAAAAATCGTTAGAGAGTAGCTTACACCTGACAATGGGTCTTCCTTGACAAATCCATAGGAAAGCAAAAGGTGCCTTCCATCAAGGTTCTTTTGAATCGCAAGCTGTCTAACAGCTAAATTGAAAGCTTCATTAATTCCAACATCCTGGTGGATGATCCAGTGATTTTTACCAATTTTCCTTTTGGTACCTACATACGCTGGTATTGCTTGATAAACGTACCTTCTATCAAAAGCTGTGTAAAGAGAGTCTCTTTCATTATTTGGTTGTTGGATAACTGGTGAACCACTGCAGTTGCCTATCTTTTGTTTCAATTCGCGTATTTTTGCCAAAACTGCCAGCATGTCAGTCAGGTTACTTTTTTCAAGGAAATTGACTTGGTCTTTTAGATCATTCGTCTGCTGCATGTAAGTTCTCAGTATATCTGTCATTCTTTTCAATGCCATGCAACATGGTTTTGTAGTTTTGCTTGCTTGTTCCTCTAAATCAGGAGGGAAAGGAGTAGTTGTCCTGTCGGTATCAGGAAAAGGTGGCGATTCAGCTTGTTCAGCATCACTTCTTTTCACTTTCTCTGAGCCATCATCACTACTACGAGGTAGGTTCTTTGACTGTAGCAATGTAAACGTAGCATTCAGTTTCCTAAATCGAAGACGGAGATCTCCGATTACTTTCTCCCTGTATTTCAACAGCTTGTCTTTGGCTCTGATTTCTTCCTGTAACTCAACAATAAGCCTTCGATCCACTTCACAACTCCAACTGCTAATCTTAAATTCATTAGTTGTTCTTCTGTTGTACAGATGAAAAGTAGTGCTTTGACTATAACGCACTATTTGATATATAACTATCACAGCTAAAAAAGCAAGAAAAAGCTTGATGTAAACGTTGGTCATGGTTCTGTTTTTATGACACCTAACCCATCCTACAAATTGAATTAAAGGCCTCCGCAGCAGCTTGGCGAAATTATACTTGTCCTTGACCTAAGAAATCACGCCGAGATTTACTTTTATAAATGCTAAACGTTGTGAGTGCTGACCATTGCATGACGACTCCATTTTTGTTGAGTTGCTTCGTCTGCATGACACGAGGGCGATCACTGACCATTTCAAGCAGTAGTCTATTTCTTAACAAAAAGTACCATGTGAACGCAATGTTTTCTCAGGTTTTGAAGTTAACGTGCTTCGGCGTTGACCAGCACGGACCAATTCAGCAGGTAGCCAAATTCAATTGCGATATTATTAATGTGATGTGGAGTCAAAATCTTCACTCAATCATAACGGATGTCCTGGTTCAATATTTCCGCATTTTAACGGAAAACCGGACCAACGCTCCTTGACTTATTTATTAATTAATACGACAAATTAAAAACGACGCAAGCAATGATGTCAAAAGAGGGATTTAAATTGTTCAAAACTTCCAAAAACATTATGAAACCGGATACGAAAATGGGTTAGCAGTTCGCCCGAGCTTTCTGAATTGATTTGAACGAAGTAAACAGCAAGAACGAAAATTGAAATACGAAAATAACCGAAGATGATCAAACCTTCACAAAAGAGGTTTTCGGTCCGAAAACGATTTATGACGAGAAAAAAACCCAAATGTTTCAGGCCTAAATTGGGATATCAGTTCCGACGAATTTTGTTTTGATTTCAATGAACTGTTATCTAACGCAAATTCGTTACCGCACACTAACCGATCTGTCTTGAGGGTGACAGCAAAGATTTATGACCCGCCGGGATTTCTTTACCCATTCACAGTGAAACTGAAAAAAATGTTTTAAGATCTTTGCACTGAAAATGCGAATTGGGATGATGAATTACAGGGGGATATGCGAATGAAATTTTGCTCAATTATTTTCGACTTGAATAGATTACAAGACGTGCGATTGCCCAGATGCCTTTTTACGAAATTTGCTACAACGGGAGAATACAAGCTTCACGCATTTTCCGACAGGAATTCCAAGACATTTGCAGGTGCAGTGTATTTTCTTACTCGATACGAAGACAACACAATTAGTGTAAATCTGGTAGCACCTGAGGCACGCATTGCCCCACTGAGACAACAAACAATACCACGTACAGAGCTTTTAGGGGCACACCTTTTAGCAAAATTGACGAAAACAATAAATGAATCGTTGGAAAGGGCTATGAAAATTAAACAATTGTTTTTACTGGATTGACTCAAGCGTTGCCTTGCGCTGGATTAAAAATGAGAGAGTTTGAAAGCAATATGTACAGAACCGCGTTAACGAGATTCGCAAATTATCATCAATTGAAGATTGGAGATTCTGTCCGGATGCGATTAATCCTGCAGATTTGCCCTCCCGGGGGTTAAATACCAACAAATTAATAAAGAGCGAAGTTTGGATGAAAGGCCCACAGTTTCTTGAAGAAGATAAATCAAAATGGCCCAAAATTCAGAACACTTTCGAAACGAAGGAAGCTTACGATTAATTAGTTAAAATAACACCAAAGATTACGCATGCGCTAGTTGTCGAAACATTATTATTGAATTTGAAAAATTTAGTTCGAAAACACGCCTTGTCAGCGTTTTGTCGAGATTTTGAAGTGAAGGCTCAAAAAGAAACCTTTCCCGAGGAATAACAAGAAACTTTGACAGTAAACGAACTAAATCGTGCGGAGAATTTGATTTTAAGGGTCGTACAAAGCGAGTCATTTGCGAACGAAAAGGCGTGTTTGAAAAATGATAATCCTCGAGAAAAACCACCAAATTTAATTCGCGATTATTTATTGGCAAAGAAGGTATTAGAAGGTGTAAAACTAGACTTAAACACACGCTTGTTATCGATGGTAGTAAAGGCCTTTACATTTACCATTAAGACATTACTTTACAACTTTGGCTATTCGTCTCGGACATGCAAATTCAGGACATAACAGTATTTCGTATACATTATCAGCCTGTTGAGAAAGGTTGGGTTTTACGAGGGAGAGGAAGTGTAAAAACAGCAATAAAGGATTGTAACATTTGCATTCGTTTTTGTGGACACCCGTTTTCAACTGCTCCTTGTTACAATTTACCTAGATTTCACGTTGATGACGCCCCTCCCTTTATGAACACTCGGGTCGATTTCGCAGGACCGCTATTTATGTAAAATTCTGATGGGACAACATCAAAATCATACGTTTGTCTGTATACATGTGCGTCCACCCGTGCAGTGCATCCATAATTAGTACATACGCTTCATAGAGAAACATTTTTCGTTTATTTCGAAGATTTACAGCACGTCGTGGACTACCGAAGTTACCAATTAGCTATAACGCCAAAACTTTTAAATCCGCATGCAAAGACATTCGAAGAATTACTAGATACAACATTACGAGAGACTTTTTGACCAAAAAGGGCGTTGAATGGAGATTATTTCCGAAAGATCACCCTGGTTTGGAGCATATTACGAAAGAATGATTGGTATNAAAAATTCTGATGGGACAACATCAAAATCATACGTTTGTCTGTATACATGTGCGTCCACCCGTGCAGTGCATCCAGAATTAGTACATACGCTTCATACAAATACATTTTTCGTTTATTTCGAAGATTTACAGCACGTTGTGCACTACCGAAGTTACCAATTAGCTATAACGCCAAAACGTTTAAATCCGCATGCAAAGACATTCGAAGAATTACTACATACAACATTACGAGAGACTTTTTGACCAAAAAGGGCGTTGAATGGAGATTTATTTCCGAGATATCACCCTGGTTTGGAGCATATTACGAAAGAATGATTGGTATAGTAAAATCGTGTTTGAGATAAACAATCGGTAGAGCAATGTTATCGTATGACGAGTTGACCACCATTTTGATCGAAATTGAATGTGTAGTAAATGTTCGACCGATAAGTTATGTTTATGATGACAACGAAGGGGTTTCGTATGCTCTTACTCCATCCCATTTAATATATGAACGGTGAATAACGACTTTACCGTCAGATGCACATTACGAGGTTGTTAACACTACAAAGGCCTTAACAAAAAGAGCAAAACATCATATGAAACTAATTGACAATTTCACAAAATCCTGGAAAGGAAATTACTTGTTAAATTTACGCGAACGAGCCATGAAAAAGGATGTATTTCAAAAGGAAAACGAAATTCGAATTGGTGAAAATGTATTGTTAAAGGATGAAAGTTCACGTCGTATGTTTTGGAAATTAGCCAAGGTTGAAAATATAACCAAGGGATCAAATGGAATTGCAAGAATTGCTACAGTGAAATTATGAACAATGATAAACGAACAGTCAATTTGAAACGAAATATAAAGCATTTGATACCTAATGAAGTAAGACAAATTTAAGACAGAAATAGGGAGGATGTTGACAAGCAGAAAAAAGGGGAGTCGCAGAACAACAATGTCAAATGAAGATCAAAGAGGAAGACCAAGAAGAGACGCCAAAGCGATTGGAGGAATTAGATGCAAAGACCAGATGACACTTTGTTAATTATTTTTACTTTGAATTTTCGATTGATATTGATCGTTGTAGCGATCAACCCGGGGGAGTATGTCGTGACTTACCCCCTGAACGCTTGCTTGAGGTGTTGGCGTCCACACTCGTAAACGAACTCACCCACGATGACCTGGATAATCGAGTTGAATGCTGCCACGCATTACTTGATGTTTTTGTGACCATTCACTCCCGTGGAAAAGTGTTTTTCAGTGACGATTGAGCAATTTATCGCAGCAGTCGTTCACGCAATGTGTTCTTCTGGTCGAAGGCGAATCCTCATTTTGTGGAGGAAGTTGAACATCACCCGTCTCATGTCATGATTTGGGCAGCAGTGAGTAGCAGATATTGCATTAGACCATACTTTTTTGAGGGTTCAGTCAATCATGAAGCCTACTTCGATATGCTGCAAAACTGGTTTATTTCCCAGCTGGATGCCCTAGGCATCAGAGAAACTTCTTGGTTTCAGCAAGATGGTGCTCCCCCGCATTTCGCTATTGCAGTCCGGGATTACCTGAACGAAGCCTTTGCACAGTTCTGGATAGGACAAGGGAGTGCTAGCTCCCCCCTAAAGTGGCCTGCCAGAAGTCCCGATCTGTCGACCTGTGACAATCCTGGTAACAGTTCTTGGCTCTCATGGCTCTTGGGGTTGGTGACCAATCTGGGAACTTTATGGTGTATCATTTTGATCCTGTTTATATCCCATTGTTGGTATGTTTCCCAAATCACAGAGGCATTATCACTTTGAAAGGTCCAGGCCAATTTGAAATGATGCAAAGTGCTGCATGGAGCAGAGCGGGTGCTGGACCAGCAACAATGCTGTCACTCAGTGGGGAATTCCCCTACGGTAGGGGAAAACAAGACCATGTAGGGAGTAGGGGAAACCAACGGGGAAAATCATAAACTGCAAGGAAAAAGTTAAACTATTTTTGTTATTTGTAGGGGGAAATTTAGAAGGCATAATCTACCTGAATACAACACTACATGTAACCTAATTCATACCACATATATGAATAAGGTTACACATAATTCATACCGCATGTATGAATTACGGCCAGGGCGCACTGTTCTTAAAAACGCGAAAAAATAGATGTATATTGACATCTGACAAAAGGACTCTTCACTAATAAGTTAATTGGCACGCCCTCTTAAATTTGAATTCTTGCTAAAGGTGACGTGACGGAAAATTTGAAAGGTTCCGTCGTAGACCCCACAGAGCAACACTGTCAGGTAGATCCGGCTCTAACTTCTATTAACACCTAATAAACACTAAGCTGTACATAAACTGAATACACGCGACTCAATTTTTGAAGGAGCACTGCCATACTCTTTGTGATCGTGATTAGCTCCTTGTTATCGGCACACGCTAAGACTATGTAACAATTTGTAAACAGGAAAGAACGCTCAGGAAAAAATAACATCTATCGGAGCCAATGTTTGTTTGCAATCTGGTATGTAAGGAGACATATCAAGCTTGAAAGGACAGGTGGATTTCCGGTCGAAGCATGAGCTTAAAAACGCATTTTTCTTACTTTTCACTTCATTGTATACTAAATAAAATCCCGATGCCAAAAGATAAAGAGAAACAGTATCAAACACAAAAATCCCGAAAAGAATGGGGAATCGAACATTGGCAGGCTGGTTTCCTCCTTCGAAGAACGTTAACCGTAAAGCATTTTGTTATATTTGAAATTAAAATCTTGTAGCAGAAAAATTTGAGCTTCTTGGACACACAGTCATCGCAGACTATGAGCACAAATTAGGCTATAACAACATTTGTAGAAGATGTCAACTACCCGCAGATAAGAGCCGAATTAAATAAAATTGCCTTAATACCTCGAAGAAAGCTGTCTTTTAATTTTCTTGATCATCTGGTGAACACCTTGAATATTTTAGCTAATGACTCAAAAGCAATCCATGACTTAACTTGTAATAGAACTAAAGCAACGTATTTGATGAATGAATGCTTGGCTGTTTATTCGTACGATAAACTATTGAATGAGATAAGAAATGCACATGAAATTTCCATTCTTTGTGATAAAGCTGCTGATATAACGATAGAGAAGGTATTCTGTGTTAGTGTCCGGTAGCTAAATCAAGAATCAGTAGAGGCTGTCACTAATTTGTATCATTTGATTTTTGTTAAAGATAGAAATGCCGATGTCTTTTAAAGTCTCTTCAAGCCGCTTTTGACGAAGATGCTATCGGCTGAAAGAGGTGATTGGCTATGCTTCAGATATAGAGAATTTAATGCAGGGGCAAAATAACTCTATTTTGACAAGAATGAAAGATACTGCCCCCGACCTCTTTGTTTAAAGTGCTTTTGTCACTCATTTTATTTAGCTGCCAGCCATGCTTGTGAAGTATTGTCAAAGACTGCAAGAGCAACTGGTTCACGACGTTTATAATTACTTTAAATATTCTCCCAACAGACCAAAAAGTTACCAAGAATTTCAATATTTCGTTGAATGCTAACCGCACAGAATACTCCAACCTTGTCAAAGACGCTGGCTAGCTTTAGCACAATGTGTTAGCAAGGTATTGCGCCAATGTGTTTCACTGCAGAAGCTTTTGAAGCAAAATCCCCATCAGCCGAAACAATATTACAATCGTTGCAGACTCCTTGCATGCAAGCAACTCTTGAGCTCACCAAGGTTGTCCTTGGCGATTTAACAGGATTGAATTCAATGTTTCAGTCGGAGGGCTTCAAATTGCATAGATTCTTGCCTAAAGTAGAACGAGTTGTTGAGATGTTCTACAAAAATTTCAGTGATGTCCAATACATGAAATTTATCCTGGTGTATTGGCCCATGAAACATTGAATGTAATGACCCCACATGCGCGTGAAAGTTTTTTAACGAGATGTCTGGCTTGGTATAGAGAAGCAGTAACCCAAATTTTACTTCGGGTTAATCTTGCTGATCCTGTCCTCAAAGCTTTGGAAGACATAGTGCCAAGTGCCATAGTGAATTGTCATGCTTCTCCAGATGCAACAGGAGTGTTGGCAAGAAATACCCCTCGTCTTACAGGAGAAACCAGCATTCAGACCATTGATCGACAATGGCGATCAATCTTGATTGAAAACACAGNATGAATACAGTAGCACATAATGTGAGTTCAATAGATGTCAATGATGACAAAAAGTGATGTCCAATACATGAAATTTATCCTGGTGTATTGGCCCATGAAACATTGAATGTAATGAGCCCACATGGGCGGAAAGTTTTTTAACGAGATGTCTGGCTTGGTATAGAGAAGCAGTAACCCAAATTTTACTTCGGGTTAATCTTGCTGATCCTGTCCTCAAAGCTTTGGAAGACATAGTGCCAAGTGCCATAGTGAATTGTCATGCTTCTCCAGATGCAACAGGAGTGTTGGCAAGAAATACCCCTCGTCTTACAGGAGAAACCAGCATTCAGACCATTGATCGACAATGGCGATCAATCTTGATTGAAAACACAGTGGCAAGTAGAGGCTGGGAAAAAAAGACATTACAGAGTTTTGGAAGTCAATGTCCACCAGCATAGAATACGAAGAGCTGGCAAAGTTCATGCTGGAGATAATGAGACTCCCTCAAAGCATTGCTAAAGTAGAGAGCGCATTCTCTAAAGTAAATAACAATAAAACACGACTTCGAAACAGCCTCTCTGTTAAATTTTAAAAAAAACCTCGAAGTAAATGAAAGACTGGTTCACCTTCATGCAAACGCCAAAAATCTCTACATGAAAAAATACAACAAAGCAGAACAAATGATATTGTTGAAGCAGAGGAAACTGAAGCTTTCCTTAAAAAGTCATACAGTTTATCTTCACAATATTTAACATATTTCTTTGCTCTTTGGTTTTGTTTTTATAATTCTAATAGTTTTTCTTAATTCTTTTCCTTAATTCTTGCTGGTCAGTGGCAGCATTGACCAGCAAAGTTTTTATCTTAGCCTGCAGGTTGTTAAGAAATTTGTAGCTGCACATTTGATCTGGAGCAGAATAATGGTACTGTGTCTTAATTCCCTGTTATGTCCGAATCTATTACAAGCTTTTTACTAACGATTGTGTTGTTTTCTCTAGGAGCTCTTGCCTTCCCTTCTTGTTTATTTTAGTGTTAATCACTGAAATGGCACTTGAAATTCCTTGTACTAAAATCCTTTTGCTGTACCTCATAAACTCCAGCTCTTCGGGTGTTGCGTCCAAAAATAATGGGAAAGAGAATCTTTCCTTTGTGACCCTGTTCCTGAGGCCTTTTGACTTTTGCTTATGGAGTCAGTTTAAGAAGTAACTTCTTTGGAAGCTGGGCTTTGCTAATAGTATAAATCTCCTCATCCATGACCAGCTTCGATTTGTGCAAAGCTTATCAGAGTAATCAGAAAGTCATATGAGGGAATGCCGCGTCGACTTGTGCATGGAAAACAGTTGACAAAAAGGTTTAAGGTAGAGAATGGAGCGAGACAAGGATGCCTGGTCTCACCATTTTTGTTTCTATTGTCAGTTGACTGTGTTATGAAAACAACCACCAAGGAGAAGAGAAACAGCACGCGATTCCTCAGTCCCTTAAGATCAGGAGGCTTTCATAACTCAACAGAAATCAACAGATCACAATAAAATATGTCAGTCTATTTTCGTGTTACATTTCCTCCAATAAAGCAATCAATTTGTCTTTTGTAACTATTTATGCCACTAAACTAAAATCGTTTTTTTGATTCTCAGCAGAGATATTTAGTTGACTGAAAGGAAACTCATTATTTTTCAGCTGAGTCAAAATATTTGACTTCACATACCTGATAGCTAATTGATTGAAAAAACATTATTGTGAATAAAAAAGCTCCCATAATTTGGGCTTTCAATTTGCAAACTTTTGTTGATATAGGTAAATTAAGGAAACGTTTCTTCTAAAAACTGAAGGTGTAGTTCATGCATAAGGTCCTAAAAAGTTTTCTCTAGTCGTGAAAAGGCTCTACTTGTATTGAGTTTCAAACATAAACATACAATTTTAAGGACTCGAAATTTTTCAATTTGTGATTCATATCTCACTGTAAAGAAACTGATCACTTGATGCTCATCGGATACCATCAGCGTATGTCAAAGCTTACAATATTCCTTTAATGCCGATTTTTGTTTGCTGGAAATGAAAAACAACTCAACGCAGTAGTATGCATCATGCTTCAGGCCAAATTGTGAAGAATGTACCAACTACAACCAGCAATTTAAATAATTTTCTTTCCTCACGAGAACAATTACTAGTTGAATTCAGATTATAAAAGTTAACACTCGTGTTACGCAAGCCTAAAGCGATAATCTGTGACCAATCAATTTTATTCTCAGAAAACAGAGTCTACTCTTGAAACACTATAGTCATAGTGCTTACTTTTCTATCCTCCAAAAGATTTCTATCATTAAACTTATTCATTTTTCTCCTATAGCTTCTCACGAAAATACATACTGTTACAGAAAACATCTTTAAAGCTTCGATGTCTTAACTTACCTTAACATTATAACGAAAGGTAAGTTGGTGATTTACTTCATAAAAACTGAGCTCCCAGAAAATTTACAATTGCAGCCATTTTTGTTCTTTTGCATGAAAGGTTTTGGCCTGTGAGACTTCCTATTTCTTCCAAACAACTATTAATATAAATCTTAACAAAATTATTGCAAAACAGAACATTTTTATCTCGCCACATGTTAGCGGTTTAACATTAATTTATCTACATTTGAAAAAAGTATTGTTTTTTTCTGACATCTTTGTACACAAACCAAACACAATAACAGCACTAATTACAAAAACTGTGCCATACATCAATCTACTTTCTACGTTACTATTTGACAAACTTTAGTCAGTGAAAACCATAGAATTAAGATTTCTCTCTCAAAANGTTGACTGAAAGGAAACTCATTATTTTTCAGCTGAGTCAAAATATTTGACTTCACATACCTGATAGCTAATTGATTGAAAAAACATTATTGTGAATAAAAAAGCTCCCATAATGTAGGCTTTCACTTTGCAAACTTTTGTTGATATAGGTAAATTAAGGAAACGTTTCTTCTAAAAACTGAAGGTGTAGTTCATCCATAAGGTCCTAAAAAGTTTTCTCTAGTCGTGAAAAGGCTCTACTTGTATTGAGTTTCAAATATAAACATACAATTTTAAGGACTCGAAATTTTTCAATTTGTGATTCATATCTCACTGTAAATAAACTGATCACTTGATGCTCATCGGATACCATCAGCGTATGTCAAAGCTTAGAATATTCCTTTAATGCCGATTTTTGTTTGCTGGAAATGAAAAACAACTCAACGCAGTAGTCTGCATCATGGGAGTTAGTAACAACTATAAGTTAGGATGTCACTCTTCAGGCCAAATTGTGAAGAATGTACCAACTACAACCAGCAATTTAAATAATTTTCTTTCCTCACGAGAACAATTACTAGTTGAATTCAGATTATAAAAGTTAACACTCGTGTTACGCAAGCCTAAAGCGATAATCTGTGACCAATAGATTTTATTCTCAGAAAACAGAGTCTACTCTTGAAACACTATAGTCATAGTGCTTACTTTTCTATCCTCGAAAAGATTTCTATCATTAAACTTATTCATTTTTTTCCTATAGCTTCTCACGAAAATACATACTGTTACAGAAAACATCTTTAAAGCTTCGATGTCTTAACTTACCTTAACATTATTACGAAAGGTAAGTTGGTGATTTACTTCATAAAAACTGAGCTCCCAGAAAATTTACAATTGCAGCCATTTTTGTTCTTTTCCATGAAAGGTTTTGGCCTGTGAGACTTCCTATTTCTTCCAAACAACTATTAATATAAATCTTAACAAAATTATTGCAAAACAGAACATTTTTATCTCGCCACATGTTAGCGGTTTAACATTAACTTATCTACATTTGAAAAAAGTATTGTTTTTTTCTGACATCTTTGTACACAAACCAAACACAATAACAGCACTAATTACAAAAACTGTGCCATACATCAATCTACTTTCTACGTTACTATTTGACAAACTTTAGTCAGTGAAAACCATAGAATTAAGATTTCTCTCTCAAAATAGCTTAAAGTCAGATTCTATGCTACTGAATGAAATTCTCCAAACAGACTGTATGTTTTTAGCAGGTTTTCAGTCAGCTGAGACCTCTCATTTGATTGTTAACCTTCACTGTTAAAAGTTTAAAACTGTCTGTGGTTCAGTTCTTTGGAAATTATGCAGTTGACAGCTTTTACCACTAGCCTTATAACGTGTTTTACATGAAATATTGATTTACATAAACTCTCCTGGCACTTTCCTCTCTGGATAAATACCACTCACATTGGTATTGACATTTCCCTCCAAACCAACATTTTTTCCAGTTGAAGATGGGGACTATCTGTTGTGATGCTGACAAGTTTGTGACAATCCAACTTGTTTCGATTAAAGCAGAGGTGATAAAAAAGTCCACTCTACTAATCGTCTTTTTCAGTGATTCCATTGACAGCAATTCTTTAGTTACTTTCAAGTCTCTGTTGATTCTCTGATAAAACTCTGATAACTCTGATAACTCTGAACTTTGATAAAAACGAGCATTATTACCGTAATCAAAACAAAAACATTTTCATCAAGACAACCGAAAAATAATCAGATTTCTTAATATTTTTTTGCTGCTTGACCAGTTCCAATTGTTGAAATGGGTCATCTGCTCTTGAGAAAAAAACGTACGACTTATAACCGTTTGCTGTTTTTGAAGGCTCCCAAGCAACTCTAATTTTCTTCGTTAGATTGTTTTCTGAAAGATTTTGACTATATCCATTGTGTTTGATTTCGCAATGTCTCCTAACATTCCTCTTTTCCTTTCGGCTGTTTCATTGTTCAGAAATCTCCACTACGAATCCTCCTTCTCCACAGTCGTTAATCAGTTGCATCTCACTGCCTTCTGAGTTGGCCTTTTGACCAAAGGATAGCCCCCTACATCTAATTGTGGTTAGTGTCAAGATGGGGATCCGGCTGTTAAACAACCCATGCCAAATCAGAAGCGGGTGGCACGTCTCTTTACATTAACCTCCTTAAAAACAGTAACTGTCTCGCAGCAAGTTAAGCACAGTGGCTTGTCCATCAGCTTAATAAAAAACCCTTTTTGTCCATCCCTCTTTGAACTTTAGACATTTCATGTCAATTTTTCTTCTTTTTTTTTATTTGCTCCATACTCTTGAACACTACCAGGTGAAAACCAATGACAAGAAAACAGTTATTCAAACAACTCACTGCATAAATTTAACACGTAAAAGCTTACTCCAAAGTGGAAGAAAACAATGTTCTTGAAGGCAAGTCATTGAAAGGGAGATTGCAGGTAGTTTATCATCATTTCAATTTTTTTCAATTACAGAGTAAATAATCAACAAGCTCAAAGTAAGATCTGTTGCATAGGAACCTTGACGGTGCTGGCAAGTGGTATGAAAAGACTTAGCTGGTTGGAATTTGCCCACCACTGTTTGATGTTGCTTTGGGTTTTTGAATGAAACTGATGACGTGGAAGTTTCATTCGATCTAGCAGTTTCGACTATACACGAAAACATTTTTTTAGCTTCCTTGTGTAAATACTTACACAAAACATGAAACTGTTGCAAAGCAAAAGTGGTGTCATTATTTCCTTGGCAAAAAAGGTCAAAACATAAATATTTCATATTTTCATTTTCCGGAAATCAAAAATTCAGAAACATCGTATTTTCCTAATATGGTATGTATAAATAACTTAATTTATATGGAGAGGTTTTGGAATTGAAGAACAATGAAAAAATTGTTTGCACCAAACCGCTTTCGGTCCAGAGCCTATGGTTATCATTGTCACGTCCTTTACCACCTGAGCTATTGGCAGCTCTCCTTCACCTGATTATATTTTTAACCATATCTTTCACTGAGCTAGCTGTCCTCTTCCTCAACCACTATCTTTGGAAGTCATATCCCAATCACGGATATTGGGCTGAACCCCCTACAGAAGAATGACTTCTCTTACAAGATCAGATTAACAGATCACAACGTACATGGAGCGCCAGGAAATTTTGAAAAATTTTAAAATACAGATGGAGAAGATTTGGAACCCCAAGTTCATCCACATTACAATATTTTCCAATTTTTCTAAGAGGCTTAAGAAGTGGGTATGATTTGTCGAAAAGCTTAAAGGCATCCCGACCTTATGGCTACTGATGTTATGAATTAATATCGTTTATATATATAGCTTTTATAATTTTTAGCTTTACATGTCGCAGCATAGTTGCTTATTGTTTTGATGCATATTGGGTTATTGTATCTGGTTCTAACTAGATTTTAGGTCTGTTTACCTTAAAAGTATTTTGCTAGATAACCTTGGATTTTACCATTGTTTACACATTTGGACAGCTGCTAATTGTCATGACTATGTTTGTTTTGAATTTCCTGGCTGAGTTTTTTCAATTCTTGCTGTTATTTGAAGTTTTACTGGTATTATTACAGATATTCTTTTTATTTTAATGATATAAACTTGTTGGCTGTATCTTTTCAAGGATTTTTCATGGATTTTTGTTTGAAAAAATGAGTATGTTTGTAGACAAATTTGTTCGCACAGCTTGCATTCTTAGTATGTGTATACTTTTGTCTTGCGTGCCTTTGTTCCCAATCTAAAGTAAGCAAATTAATAATAAGTATTTATTTAAAGGATAATTAAAATGTAAATTCATCACAGAAGTAATAAGCAAAGAATTGTTAACTCACGATAGTTGAACTAGCTCAGACAAAATGATTATTGCTTATGCTAATTGTACGTTTTTTAACGTGCATTTTCAGGCCGCTAACCATCAAGCAATCCTTGGTCACGATATTGATCAATTCTTTTTCCCATTTCTTGCGTAAGTCGTCACAACCTTCAGAATACTAGTTCTGGTATTCTTTCTGGTATTCTTGCACCTAACTATTTAAAAATTTTCTCCCAGTTTTTCAAAATGATGATTGTTACTGAAAATTTCCCAGCACTCTCAGTTTTACGTTAGTTTAAAAAACAATATCTTCTGAGGTGTTATAGGTCCGAACATTTTGAGTACATTAAGTTTAAGCAACGTCAATTGCTAGATTCCAGACTAGAGTTATTCTTATGACTAGGGTGGGACACGATAATTCGAAATTAGTTGTTGCAATGGAGTTTTAAGTCTCTGCTATGTACAATTAAGCTGCATGTTCAAGCAAAATGAAAGAATTATTTTAAATCTTTTACATATCCAATAAGACACACTGTTCTGTTTCAAGCTGTTGTCTTGTTTTTGGAATGGTTTCTCGAATTTTAGCAAGCAGATGTTAAAACCAGCGAAAACTAGGGCAAGTGAGGAGGAAATAGAATGAACGTAGCTGGATCAAAAGACCAAAAATCAAATAAAGCTTTAACTTTGCCAATGTCAATCTGGCATTGGTCTGTTCAGTCACAAGAGACACTATTTCAGCCGAGCAAACAATTAGAAAAAATAGAATGTATCAAACCGGTAAACTGACTGAAAGAGTTTTATGTACTAAAAAACAGTACGAATTGGTATGCCGAAGACCAGAAAAAGCCTTTTTTTAAAAACACTCCAACAGAGCTTCTCATCAGGCCCTGGAATTAGTTTATTAGTCATAGACAATTCAGGTGCTACAAAATCTGTTTCTGGAAATAAAAATGAAAAGAACAAAAAATTAAATTTTCAAATAGTATGAATGGGTCATATGACAATAGAAAAGAAAAATTACAAATTTGAAAAGTTGAATTTTGATTTGGTCACACAAAAAATCTTTCATTTTTAACTAATGTATTATTGGGTACTTTTGAAGTTGGTATCCTGGACATATATGAACGGGTGCAGGGAAGATGGTGGTGGTAAGTGTATTGAAGTGGAAGCATAGATGTAGGAATGGCCGGTTATCAGAGGTGGTTGCTTTGGGACCAAATAGCACTGACCACAAGACTGAGATAGTTGGTACTTTTCCTTTATGATATTTTACAGAGTTAACTGCTGGTCAACAGAGTTTAAGCACGACATTCTCGAACTTTTCTACAAGCTTTAGAATCCTCTCCTCGCATTTTGTTAACAATTCCTGAATAATCTCTCATTTAACTGACAATTTCATGTATATATATATATATATATTTATATATAAAAATATAATAAGTTGGAAAGAATCAAAAAACTACACTATCCATTTCGACAAGCCTGTTTCGTGATTTTACTCACTCGTCAGGAAATGTCATTTCACATTTCCTGACGAGTGAGTAAAATCACGAAACAGGCTTGTCGAAATGGACAGTGTAGTTTTTTTATTCTTTCCAACTTATTATATCTTTTATTACGTTCTGCATTTATGTATCGAGCACTCTAATACGGTTAACCGACTCTAATGTACCATATATATATATATATATATATATATATATATATATATATATNGGTCCCAGCAAGGACTCAATTTTTCACATATACAACATACAACGCGGTATAAAACTTTGAAGATGTACACAATCGCCAATACCTAGAGCATCTGTTATTTGGCCTTTCCATCGTCTGGTGCAAACTTTGGACTTTTGTAAATCTGATCTCTTTCAAGCAATCTCCAGTACCTCTTGGGTTGCTTTCCTTCAACTTCTGATGTAGATTTCATATTGTATATAGTTTGTTTCAAATGTCTCGTATAGGAAATCAATTGTACGGGCAAGGGTGTCACAAATATACAAAAAATAAGGCGAATAACCAGTGTTTGTATTTTGTGTGCAATTATAGGCATGGAAAAGGTAAAAATTGTTTTCTATCCAGTTCATCTTCTGAGATTCTTTCTAACTTTTAAGTAATGACAATGTGATTACCCCGCTCATCCTTTTACATTATCTGTAGGACATTGGATGAATTGGTACCGTATGAAGTCGCTGAATGGCAAGTAATTTGTTGAGGTTGGGAAAAGGCATGTTTTATCATTTTTCCCCAATGTCATGAAGATTCTTCACTATTATACCAAAGTGAAGTATGAACTAACCACAAAACATTTCAGCACGGTTAAAGCAGATTTGTTTCGTCTCGGATATACTTCCCAGAAACAGGTGAAATGGTCAACAATTGTTAATTCCTACTCACACCCGTTAGAACTCGTCCTGAAATGCACAAAATCTACAAAGCTAAGTTCTAATCGTATTGATATTGTTATCGATTCCACTGGTGGATGTGGCTGCACAGTAGGTTGGCGTTAGCTTTGGCATTTACATCCTTTAGTGATAGAGGTTTCGACACCACGGGTAATAAGTGACCAAAAGAAGCCAGCTCTTTCTAAGCTAATGACACATTTTACACCTGGGTGACCCTTGATTTTATACAATTGTCGATAAATCAAATCACACATCCTTGGTGATATGATAATGTGAGACTGGTCTCCATGTTTCCTACATAGCAATACAGATTTGTCAATAAAAAGAAGATTCAATTCATGCATATTTTTTTGTTATTGATGGAGATTCCTTCTAATGAGCTTGTCTAGTTAATCGTTTTCCATGTTCAACATATTGAATAAAATTAAAAATAGGCAATATTATTGAGTAGTGCTTGTCACACTTTATTAACAGACTGGCTATCTAATTTTCTCAACTCCTCCTCTCTAGCAGTATCTACATGCATGGCATTCATCAATACAGACCAAGATTCAATATCAGAGGACTGAAATTTAATACTTTTCTTTGTTACCTTTAAATGGTTTAGTTCCTGAAAATGGTACCATCCATCATGTTGATGTTTTCCGTCTATCTGGCCATCAAAGATAGTGCACTATAAGCAAAAACTTATTGTTCAGTACTTGACCATTTTAATGAAAATAACTTAATCTTAGTCGATAGGTCTTCCACTGGCTATAGCAAGAATAACAAAGTAATATGGAGAGCACATTTTCTTAAATAGAAAAAACAATGGAAATTTCAGTTCAGATATTGTAATCGATTGGCGGAGAAGACTTGAAATTAAGTACCTTTCTTGCGTACAGAAATGATTTACGATACCAAGATAAAAACAACCTTAAAGCTTTTCCGAGTAAAAGATAGAACTATTCCTGGCAATTTCTCTAGGGTGTTGATGTTTAGAAATTGTTACCATGTTCCCTGGTTATCAATTAATGAATCCGGAGTGTACTGTGCGACCAGATTGCCTCTGTGTGACAGAAATATGTCACACTTAACACGTCCGTTCACAACTGAAGAANCCATGTGAATCCCATGTTACTGTTGTCAGCTTTAAAGTGATAATTGAAAACTTAGTTGTCCTCCACTTCTCTGCTTCATACAGTACAACCATCCGAAAATTGGAATTGAATACCCCGATTTTCACTCAGGTAGACCCTAACTTGCGTATCCTTTCCCTGGTCTTTGGGTCTTTCTCACTCTCTTTGTAAACGATGCTTCCGAAATAGATGAAGAGATTAAGCGTCTCTGATGCACTTTCGTCTGATGCAACCGGGTCCTTGCTTCATGTAGTGATCTTGTGGATACAGTTTTACGCTCATAATTCGTTAGGTCAACTTGTCACGAGGTGAATGCTAGCTGTCAGGAATCTTATACCTTCTGGGGGTGTGCTAGGGGGTTTGTAAAATCCAAGTCGTTTAACTTTTATTACCCTATTCAGAATTCCATTCGTCCTCTGAATATTAGGTACTTCCATCAGCTCAACCGAAAGGTGAAGAGAGAAAAGGACAGTAACTAGTCCTGTTCGATTCTGGTCCTCTCATAGAAATGATGCTTCAGATGTTCTGTATGGGAAGCCTCGAAGATCATCCCTTTGTACAAGCTCTTAATCAGATTAACTAGTTTGGTTGGTACACTATAGTTCCAGTTCTTCTTGAGCTTCAATTTCAATTTGATAACATCCCATGGTTGCCAGATGGTATATCCATATTCCTTCTCTTCTCATTCTAACAACCTGCAACAAACTTCTGAATTTTTAAGAATGCAAGTCTACTCAAACTGACCTTCTTTTTCGAGATGTAGTAATATTCAGACCCCGCCAATTCTCCTGTGCAGAAAAATACTGCTATTAACGAGCATATTATTTAGAGTGGAGGCATCTACAAATCTCTTTCTGTTATAATTTACCTCATCCAATTTTGCATGTTTCCATTAATGCCCTCCTTTAAGACCTTTGCATGGAAGTCTCCTTGGAAAGATGTTGACACCTTTTGTCAGGGTTGTTTTGTATGAAATAGTATATCAAAGTCTGTGTTAACTGTATTTGGTCTAGTTGTTGGTTCGTAGCATCAAATGATGTTTATTTTAATCTTTTCCGAGACAATGTGAAAATTCGCGATATATGTGTCGCCCATAATACCAACGCTGTTCGTTCAGTAGTTGAACCCTGGAACGAACTCTTGAGTTATGTGGGCTGTTGTCGTCATTGTACCCACAGTACAAGGTTATCTCTTCAATCATCGTGCTTTTCTGTCATGGCTTTGTTCATTGAGTCTTGCTGATTTCCTGAAGTGATAGGTTATGGAGCCGTATCTTCGGTGGTTTTATACTGTTTTTCCATCTCAAAAATGGTCCTAACATTCCATGTTTAAACGCTGATGATTCTTGTCTATAAAAGAGGGTCATCCTTGCGACTTTTTTCCTAACGAGAGACCTTCCTCGTCCACGGATGGATTATCTTAAATTGTTGGAATTTTTGTAACAGAATATTTTTTACAATCTGGGTATGTTGGGTTCATACCCAACAGTCCTTCTTTCTCATCCTGGCTTAGAGCAGCCCATGGCCTGAGTTGATGTCTGAAGTGCAAAACTTGAATTCCCATGATTTTGCTAAAAGTTTGATGGAATGGAAACTTACAATCTTTCGATTCCTTGAAGCAACGCGTTCGTGGTTCTTCCATATCCACCGCCAATTGCTCTTCTGACTTAACAATGCAACTGTAGGCCTACATAATGATATACGTTAGTTTTTAAAAGCCAGCTATGGTTTTCTTCTTATTATTATTACTATTATTATTACCATTCATGAATCTTTACTCACAATATGTATAATGCAGTTTTTAAGAAACTGCAATGAGTGTTTGTCCTTAACTGAAGTAGAGAAATCTATTTAATCACTTATCATTTATCATTATTTCAACATAACTATTCTCTCATGTCTGTCTCCTAACAGCGTATGTTTGTATTTGGCCCATTAACAGGGTTTAGCAGTGTTGCATTTAAAACCAAATCAGAAATTTTAACAGTTTAGCTGTCTATACATTGTATACGACAAATTCTAATGAAATATTTTAACTAAAATATTTCATTAGAATTGAGAATAGTATTCGAACTTTCCAGCGTGAACTAAATGAATTAAAGCAATATCAAATCTTTTCAGGAGAAATGAGAAATTAGTTTTTTCGTCGTTTACTTTTTTGCTTATCTGACATGCCTTTTGTAAAAGGAATGTAAACAAAGATTGTGACCTTGACGCTACTGTTTAGAAGGGAACCCAAATCTACAAGGCTCTGTAATTTGTAGGTTACAGGGACTATTACACATTTTTAAGTACTATATCAAAAACATCTAAAGGATTGAAAGTTCTTTGGGCGTTTTTTAATCAAGCACGTCTTTCTCCTTAACTTTCTCAGGCATGAAAAAATAGGTCTTTTCCCCTTCCCATGTTGCCGAGTGATTAGAAGAGTAATGTGGTTGTATTACGATAGGGGTAAGTAAAATTTTTTCATAAAATACATTAAAGTTTAAAACAATTCTAAAACGTGCAAAATATGCAAATTCGAGGCGTAATAAACTAAACTTACACGGTTAAAATTTTGCGGTAACTTGCATCCTCAAAAGGCAAGGAAAGTAATGTTCTAAAATCATACTTAACATGTTACACCACTACTAACATGTAATACTATAAACCATAAACTATTCCTAAACTTTGTAAATACTATTACGCTATGCATGATTTAGTGTGAAACGTTCAATGAAATATGACAATTTTGTTCCTGTTCCACTGCACGAAGCCCTGAAAGAAACTGATATTGTGTATGGCGGGCAATAAAATAAGTCTATTTTAGAAGTTGAAATCCGGACAAAACCCCTAAAGCTTTGGTCCAGAGACCTCCCCAGGGCTTTCAGTGTCCCCATAATGCCTATTGCCGGTGTATTACTGTAAACGTGTGCTTTTTGGATCTCTTTCCTAAAGCATTACTTGTTCCCCTCGATTAATGTATAACATCTGTGAAAATCTCTGTCGGTTTCTGTTAGTGGAAATATGAAATGAGTGGAGAAAAGATTATGACATTTTTCTAGTTATTTAAAGACAATAGCAGTGACAAAGAAAGATTTAAGTGAATAGGTGAGATGATACACTGGAATGGAAAAAATTAGACAGGAAACCCATAATTTTGATGGGCATTTTTAGCCTTGATGGCTAACAATTAAATTCATTAACACTTTTCCATAAGGTATCTGCGCCAAATATTCGCCGCCAAAAATCTAGGGGTTTTTTCATAATAGTAATAGAGGTTAAAGAACTCAACCAAAGGATATGGAAAATTGAAAAGTACTAGTATCTTTATTTTCTGAAGATACTTCATAATCTCATATCTATCCATTATATCTTTATGATACTGAGATGTAGTGATATTATTTGAATGATTTACCAATTATTCATGGCAGTAGATAATCTTCTGAGAACTTTCTCACAGTTTGAAAAAGCAGTTGAAATGGTTTTGAAATGTTTAAGTAAGGCTGTTAAAAACAGGAAAGAGCTCTTTTGACCATATGATGAGGGCAGTCAAAAAAACTCTTTTGAATAATTTGCCATTCTGGTTTATTAAAACCCCTCTTAACAACGGTTTAAAACCCGAAATAATATAAACCTGTAATTTTGTGGCAATTTTTTTATTTCACTGTTCTAAAATAAACGTTCAGATTTTGATTAAGGAGAGCAATCATAAGACTTGAATGCTTTTAAGATTAAGGTTAACTCTTATCTCTTGGCCTAATCTATTTTCACCTATTTTTTCTCAGTTCCCTGCACTTAGTTACTTTAAGTCTTGTACGGTTCTTACCGATAAAAGGAAAAAAGAAATGACAATACTCTTTCAGCCATTTGAATTTATTTGCAGCTGATGTTGCACAAAGAAATTTGTAATGGATCTATGATAATCTGTAGAATACAAACCAAAGTCATAGTTGAAACTTGAATTACGTAATAATCGAGCAAAATTGTTACATGTGATTCCGCTATAGTTTGTCTGCCTTCCACTTAGACAATTTTTATTCAACTTTCATCACTTCCTCTTTGTAGTAATGTGTGTATAGTCTTCAACTGTTTTAAGCAGCCAGTCACAAAAACTGGAGGCCTCTCGCGATCTCCATTTTGTTTTTTGTATTGATAAAAGCAAACTTAACTTTTATTTTCTTATTCTGGGGTCTGTTCCATTCAAGTGCCAGAAAAAAGCTTTCAACCAAAATGAAAGTGGTATTAATGTACAAATTCAAGCGTGTGTAATTTGGCTTTAAATGCAATGTTAACATCACATTCGACGGAATGATTTTTTTCATTGGAAACAGGACTGTTCCACCAACCTTCCAGTCTTATGCAAACTTCAGAGAAGAGTAGATTTGAGAGCTTTATCATGTCATAAGTCGTAGGTTTTTTCCAAGAAGGGTGTTAACGATTTATTGACAGCAACATTCGTTGAGTTCAAGTACCCTATGTGCTCCGAGTGATATTATCCATTTCACCTGAAAGTAACTTTGATTGTCATGATTGTCTAACCATCTATTAGACAACAGTACACTATTGTTAATCCAGCAAAAAAGCATAATTTGTCAACATAAGTCATTAAATACAGAAAGATTAATAAGCTCTTTAACAATTTTGTACTAACATGCTAAATGTTGTACTTGCCTGAGTATAATGGTATAGTGAAATTCCTATCGCCTTCTAGACTGTTGCGTCAGTGTACTACGACGATACCTGGAGGGTTACGATTTCTTTATAGTCATGGAGACAGATGTATATCCTCCAATGAAACAGAAGCTATATTAGTTGGTGATCAGATGCGACGTTCGACGACTATTGGCAGCCATTCAGTGATCTGGTTAGGTATATAATGGTTTCCTGAGATTAATAACACCAGTCTTCTCGGTGTATCATAATTGTGCACTTTGGCCAACTAATAAAAATGTGCTGGTTGACTTCCAATTGCCTGAACCTTATGAAAAAAACTAGCCTTCGGTATCCCCTTTATCTCCAATGGATTTTAAACGAAATACTCTTCTTACTTCCTCTCTTATAGGAGAAAAGGGATTGTTCTTTCTTGTTAAACCCACTTTCCTGTACTGTGGTACATTAATCGTCCTGCCTAACCTCTGATGATAAACCTATCTTCTCCCGACACAGATCCTCACAGTTGTATTAAATGAAATGGCAACTAAGTTTATTTAGTTTAGGTTTCCCTTAGTAATCCGAATTTTGCTTTCTGGATATGAAAAATAGGCTTCAGAGTAATGTCAGTTATCAAACATATCATTATCCACATTTTACCAATAAGAAATGTCAAAAAAATATCTAATTTGTTCAAATCATCAGTAAAAAGATCATATTTCACGTTAGGCAGAGGTCGTGATTCTTCAGATGAAATTTTAAATCATCAGTATTGACATTAAACTATATCAGGTTGTGGATTTTCGACGTTAACGAATCATGTTACCCTTTGCCATAACAAGCTACTGGTTTCCTATGGGTAATGTTTAGTTCCTTTGAGGCTTTCCTGATACCTTGAAACACCCGCTTAACATCTTGGGGATAAAGTTTGTCTCACAGGGAATCTTTCGCTTTGGTTGGAACCCCTTATGGTTTTGGTATCTGAAGAAAACCCTGAAAGAGTAAATGGATTATTCCAACTGCCGAGCCCTTTTGTCTTTCTTCTCCTATTTGTCGGGTTTAGAGGCTCTAATGAATTCTTGTTTGCCACAATAGGGTTTTGAGGTGCCTGTCTCGTTTCTTTCCCTAACAGAACTTAAGTGTGCAGGGCTTACGTTTTGATCCGCAATTGTTGTTTTCCTAATACAAGGTACTGGGTTGAGGAGTTTCCTGGTTAGTTGTTTCTGGTTATTGCTCTATCAAGAGTTGCATAATTGCAGAATAGTTGCAGTCCCATATTGTGGATTGGCTGGATTCTTTATTGCTATTATCATTTGGCAATCCCAAGACCACTGCTATTAAAGAAGCAGTTCTCTCAATTTATTTGTTGAATTCTTGCTTTTTCATCAAATATCTTCCTCCCGGATTATTTCATTTCAGTAATGACATGGCTCGGTAAATTTTCAAGAAAACCTGATTTACCAAAGACACCAAAACTACTATCAATGGCCTTTACCAACATCCGAG
The DNA here is from genome assembly GCA_003991215.1 of Morbakka virulenta. Lineage (NCBI taxonomy): Eukaryota > Metazoa > Cnidaria > Cubozoa > Carybdeida > Carukiidae > Morbakka > Morbakka virulenta. The sequence continues at coordinate 566,651 of RDPX01000136.1, read as the reverse complement.
GCCTACCTCCCAACTTTAATCCTGTTGAATTTCTTCTAATAAATGAGAAGCGGTGGGTTAATGGTTAGTGCAGTTGCACGGTACTCAAGAGGTCCCCAGTTCGATTCGCCGAGCGGACGAAAACACGAAACTTTACAAAAGAAAAAGTCATTGGTTAGTGCCAGGAAGGGCATCCAGTCAAAAAAATTACTCACTGCCACAACAAAGTACCTCTGAAGGGGATCGTCTGAGTCCAGTTACTGGAGAAAATGACGTTGAAAACAGTAAAGTAAATAAGAGTTTCTACCTATAGATAACTTACCGGTATTCTTGCTGTCCGTGAAACTCATCTTAAATACATTCTTGGGAGTAGTTTGCAAAAAATGTTGTCATACTATCAGTTATTTCCCTGGGAATTGAACTTTTGAGCTACCTTCTTCCTCTTGCCTTCCTGGAAAACTTTATTTCCCTGGTTTTAAATTATTTGACAGTGGTCATCTTCTTTCTTTTCTTTAATTAACGTCTTGCTTTTCCTCTCTTAACTCATGTCAAAGGTAAGTAAGTGGTCGGTTGTGGATTTGCCAGGAGTAAAAAAGACACCCACCAAAATTAGCACCTTTCTCGTGTGGACAGACGATGGGTTTTCCCTGAACATTTGACGAATATTTCTTGTGTACAAAACAATGGACGGTAGACTTTCATTTAAAGGGGCTACTTTTAAAATAGTACGCATCTGTTGTAATTTATCTTCACACTGTCTAAAATCACACTCTCCTTGAATAATCTCCTTTCACAAAAAACGAATGGAAGTCATGGATTGAATTTGCATCGAAGTTTGTGTTACAAGGCGACAAGGTAAAATCAGGTTTGGCATAAATTTAATCATAATATAATCATAGAAAAGCACTTTCTTCATTGATCAAACAATATGTATTGAAGATTGATGGACCACAGGCATGGAAATAGGAAAAAACAATCTGATACTACTCGAATGTTGATTGTCGGCTGCAGTCTTTTCACAGCCTCGCCAAACGACAGCATTTTCCATTGAAAAGCAAGATACTAGTTATTTTGAATCACAGCCTCACTTTGAGGTACCACTCTGCTTCGGAATGTGAAGTTACCGAGCTTCCTTTGAACCAGCAAGTCTTATTTCTGCGTCCAAACCTGGAGGAGGATATAAATGAACAATGTAGCCAGGAGAACATGGATTGTGGCGTTATGCAAGAGGTCGTTAATCTATTAGTACCCAATTTGTAGACTTGGAGCTTTGTTTTATGATCAGAATGTAATTCCCACAGAAAAAATGGTAGTAAGTTAAGGCAGTTTTTCTTTTAAATCTGCCTTGTTATGGCACGCGAACTGAAGCCGACGGAATGGGTTCATGTCTTGCTCAGGAGATTCCGTCATCAGGTATGCTGAATTAATCACATATTACTAATCCACCAGGTTTTAAAGTAACATATAAATATTCATGAACTTTTTAGGTTTGATTTTTATAGTGTTGAGTACCTGATCTTCTTCCACTAAATAATACTTCGGTTTGGTTTGTTTACAAGATTAAGAAGCAAAGGGCGGAATTACACCCCAAATTTGTCGCAGTTGAATAGCCCCACAAGCAACTCCAATGCCTGATGTCTCTCTTTTCACTATTCTAAGGAAGACCTTAATAAATTTAACTGACTTGGAGTACACAGTATTAAGTGCGTTCTTCCGCAGATGATGTTTTTATTGTTTACTTTAACACAAGGTCTTTCTCTGACTTGAACACAAGATACTCAAAAAGCCATTCATCATTTGGTGCCCAACATTTCTGACAATAAAAATGCAGTCGGTTGCACGTGGAAATCTCACACCAGCTGTGCAAGATGTCCCCCCAAATGACAAGAACGATAACTTATTTGGTACGAGTGTGACTGTGACAGAAAGAAAACAAGGAAATATCTGCACACAGATTAATCATTGGCAGTGTTAACTTTTTGAATTGTTTGTATTTGACTGTTGTGTTGTATTATCAGATTTAGAGACTTCCACCACTGGTGGTAAGGAATAAATTTGATTTATGTCTAAATTTTCTTGCCAAGTTATTTTTGAAAGTGCTGCTTGTTACATGTTCTCTTTAACGAGTAATAATATTGGCAGGTTGAAATGGGAAGGGCAGTTTTCTTAAAAGCCTGAATTTCTTCTTGCTCTTGTAAGTACAGATATGTGTTGAAAATACAGACTATCAAACCTGTGCATTTCAAACATCGTATGGAAGTAATTAAATTTACAGGAGTAAGTTGAATTTGTTGCCGGTAAAAGGATAAAGCCTATAAATTGAAAAACAACTGCTGAAGTCACAGGCGAACAATGTATTATGCCTTTCGTTCGTTTTGTCACCATAAATACAGAGGCGATGTAAATGTAAGTTTATGTTAAATAATATGCCGTTAAACGTTATCTTTGTCAAAAACGGTGTGAAATTCGAATAAACCGAGGTAATTGGGAGGATGTTACTTTTTAAATGCATCCAGTTTTTTTCTAGGTTAAAAAGATAATCAATTAAATGTGTACGTAAGAGAACAGTCCTGAGACTTTCATTTTGTTTTTTTTACAATAACATTCATACTTTTGATAGAAATAACGTACGTTGTTTTATGTAAAAGAACATTTGCTTGAAATATGTGCAGGTGGTAACCAATTTCTCTTGTTCTCTACATAGGGTTTAATGTTCCAAACAATAGTTTCTTGAAATAACTCTATGTAAAGTGCAAAGCTAACAGGTATCTTCTATTTGGTGTACCGATGCCATCAGAGATCAAAGTATGATTGGGTTATTTTTAAATGTTTTAACATTACTGGGTTGGATAGAATTCGGTCACTGTCTAGTTTTAGAATACTACTGAAAAGTAGTATAAGAAAATATGCAAGAATTGGGAGAGGAAAATAACCCCTTTCAATTAGAAGCTCAAAAATATGTTTATTTCATGCCTCATTGTAGTGGCATGTACATCAGTAATTTTGAGCAATTTTTAATTTAATAGCATTGTTTTAAATATTTCTTATTTAAGTAGAGGACCTTTTTTGTCACTCAACACAATGCAGTGTCACTACTGGGTATGGCATTACTTTTAGTAAAAGAAAGCAGGCTCCTCAAAGGGTTTATAACAAATAAAGTCAAGATATTTGCAAAATTGTTCCCACTGCTAAGGTCACAGGAGAAAGGAATGTTCCAGCATAGCAGCCAGCCACTTTTTTTATTTATAGTAAAATCACTGCCCTGTGTACTGACAGTAAATTGGATATGGTGAGAATCTGTTTTTGAAAGAATGGAACTACCCCTTAATTGCCACTATATCCAGGTCCCAGATATGGGTCAAATATCTCTATACATCAGGTTTCAGTTTCACGGGAGGCTGCCTTAAAAATATAATGGTGTATAAGGCAGAAGAGCTAACCCTGAAAGACAATGGCTTTTATGAAGGTGGAAGATCTTCTTGGAAATGAGCTAGTGGCCTCCTCAAGCAAAACATATCCAACAAAAGCCAGACAACTTGTGTAATTCCAGGAATTTTATCATCAGACACATGCTAATCTCATAATCTAAGCAACAGCACGAAAGGAATCTGTATCATGATGAAGTTTTGGTCAGTAGAAATGGTCCTCTTTGGTAGAGGACCATTTCTGGCTGCTGGTCCTGCAGCCATAAAGGGGGAGAAGAAGAAGAAGATATCAAAAGGCATGTTGATGCACAAAAAGATGCAAGTATGAAAATGAAAAACACCTTGGTCTACACAAAATTGATGTGAAAGAGAGGATAAGAATTCTAAGATGTTACCTTGCCATAATCCTTACATGTGACTCTGAATGAATAATGAATGACTTCTGAAATGAATGTTGGGAATATCCTGATGTGAAATGTCAATAATTAAGAGATAGCCCAATATCAAAAACAAAAATAACTATTTGGACAGACATAAAAAGGCAATGAGAATTGTAGGTGATGTTATATGGAAAGAGGAGTAAGAACAGATTGTGACAGGAGTGATTAATGGCAAGAGAGCAGGAGGAAAGTAGAGACAAATGATGTCACCATCCATGGCAGAAGACCATGCAATAAAAATAAATGTAATGTTACATGCCACAAGAGATCACAGCAAGGGTAACCAATAGGCATGATGGGCTTGGAACCTTAAAAGAGAGTAAAATAAAACTGACTCTAGAGAATCTAACCAATCTTGCCCCAATAAGGGAACCCAGCTAATCAAACTCTACAAAATTCTTTGCAAATAATACTGATAGAAAAGAATCAAGGGGCAGCTTTGCTCATTTAAGAAGAAGACTGATAAAAAGAGTATTATTCAGGCTCAGCTGCACAAATGACCTGACTCAAAATCTGGTCAATGCAAGATATAGCCTTAGAACTGTAATGGTATAACAGTCTATACAGGGTTAATTTATAACAAGAAGAAATGCCAACCTTTCTGAAGACATTTTAAGTCATGTAAGTGGACTCCCTATCTATTGTGGAAGTGAAAAAACACCTAAGAGCCTGGTTGTCAGCTGCTCCTCCCATAACTCATTCCCACACTGAAAGGAGTAACCAGTGGATCATGGGATATGTTCAGATTATCTTAGTCTTCTTTTCAGATTTAATTCATAAGCTACATTTCATAACAGCTATAAATCAATCTCCATTTCAGTATGCTGGTGTAATATGATTACTTCTCAGCCCTTTGGTTAAGATTAAGTGTAGAGCATTGGTCTATCCTTGGTTGGGTCTTTAGTAAAAGGGCTTAGCCATGCAGGACAGGTGTTCTTGAGGTGCATGAGCACTGGCTCTAGATCAGCCCAAGAGCTAGTACCTTCCCATGGAGGGTCCTGAAGGGTGATTCATGTCTGGCATTTTATGGTGTCTTGTGTGCTTTCTGGCTTTCTTTTCCTTGATCTTTTTTTGGGGGGGGGGTTTAACATAATTTCCCCCCAGTAACTGGGGCTAAGATGGTGCCCTTCACAGGGACTTTGATTTGGCAGTGAGGAATTTCTTTGCTGGTTGCCCTTCCTGACACCAACCAATGGCTCTTTCTTTTGTGAACTTCCAAAGTTGCCTGCTTGGGGGAATCGAATCCAGAATTCTTGGTTATGGTGCAGTTGCACTAACCATTAAGCCATGGCTTCTCCTGATCTATTGTTTACTTTTGTGTCTTTCTTAGATGGAATCTGTGAACAACAAATATGCCACTGTTTACCAGGGGGTACCATCAATGAAAGATCAAGTATGAATTCAAATGATATGGGGATGTTTTTTACATAACACCCTCATTCACCAATGAATAAAGTTTGTAACTTGTCTGTATTTGTCTGCTGGTAACTTTTTTGTCAATGGTTAACTCATGTAAGGTTTTTTTTTAATGGTATAATAGCATTCTTTTTTGTTAAAAATTCTCTTGTTTCTGATAGAAGACCCTATCACCCCTTGGCATTAATTGTCACATGTTAATGCTTTTGGTCTTACTGAGGGTTGACCACAAAAGTAGTCTATAAGTGCATAGGTACAAGATGACCAGTTTATTATCTTTTAGATATACATACTATGTATTCACAGTCATTAAACTACTTGCTTTACAGAATGATAGTCTTTCTATAAAAACACTAACTCCACCAATGCACAACCTGATTAAATGACCACTTTGTGCAATTATCATTCAACCAAAATGACCATTATTGGGTCTGCCTAAGCTACTTCATATATACATAGTAGTTACTGTGTAAGTTGACCACCTGTAAAAGATGAGAACTTTTATGTGGTCCCAGAATTGGTCATCCTATTCAGCTTTAAGGGAATCTATAAATAAGAAAAATAGTGTTAACATCATCCAGGTTATGCACCAACATAAAGTGATGAGGATGAAGAAGCAGAAGAGCTCTACAAATCAATTGAATTAGCACTGAGAGAATGTCATAAAAGAGATTAGCTGATAGTTATGGGTGGTTTTCACACATAAGTAGGCAGAAAGAAGGATGGTGATTATGACTTAGTAGGAACACTTGGTTAAGGAAACAGAAATGATAAGGGAGAGCAACTTGTCAAATTTGCAAAATCAAGAAATCTAATTACAAAAAGCACCCTTTTCAAGAATTTTGCAAAAATAATTGGACATAGATAAACCCAAATAGAGAAACAAATGAACTTGATTACTTACTTACAATAAATGTAGCATTTCAAATAAAAAAGTAATGAACCAAGTAAATATCGGAAGTGACCATAAACGTGTGAGAAGTGTTGTACTGTTAAATGAAACTTTGTTGAGAAACAAGCTCATGAAAAAGTGTTCACCACAAATCAACATAGAAAAAACACAAGAGAATCATATAGATTTCCAAATAACACACAAGAATTATTTTTATAATTTGGAAAGAGAAGGTGTAAATACAGAGATAGAGAACACTGTCAGTTGAACCCTAGACGAAGTCACCCAAATCACAGGAAAAACCAAGAAGCAAAACAATAACAAGCACCAAGGAAGATGTCTAAATCTCATGAAGAAAAGCAGAAACGTAAAACAAACAGGAACAATTAGGAATAACCTAGAGTATGCCAAATTATGCAAAGTCATTACAAAGGAAACTAGGGATGGCATAAGACAATAAAATAACAATTTAGTACAGGCAGCAGTAAAAAATGATGTAGGTTTAAAAAATAGCAGCACTAAGGAGAAAAATTAGAAAAATGCAAATCTCAGCCATGAAAGATGCAAACAGGAAGATGTTAACCAACAGAGAAAGATGATAGAATTTTACAAAATATTATGTTTAGTACTACTGAGATTGATGAAATACAATACCAGCACTCAATGGCTGTCAGAATCAACATCACAAGTAATGAAGAACTATTATTAAGACTAGAAAGCAAGGTTAGAATAGCATTGTCACAAATGTACTTACTTAGTACTTAGTCCTTCCCACAAAAATTTGTGCACCAGGCAGACAACAGTCTCCAGTGGTCATTTTCCCCATTTGTTGAAAAATTGTTGCTGTTTTGCCTGTTCTCACTTTGATGTCGTCATCTGTTCCACCATCCTTTGCAAGGACACACCCCAAGTATACAAAGCTGTCACTATTCTCAACCGGTTTTCCTCCAACTTATTGGGGATGAATTTTGACCAGTCTCACCAATTTTTATCACTTTGGTTTTCTCGTGACTTACCTGTAATCTTATTTTTCTGGTTATCTCTGCCAAACTATCTGTGAGTTGTTGTACCCTGGATCAGATAACATCATTATTGAGCCACTTAAGGCCAATGATGAAGAATCAATAAGAAAGCTTCATAAAATTTTCAATGCAGTCTAGAGGAAAAAGAAATGCCAGAAATTTAGGAAAATGTAATTATTTTAATTCACAAGAAAGATGAGAAGGCCAAAATGGTAAATTTTAGACCAAACATCTTGTTGTCTCACATCTTCAAACTGTGTGTGACAATTAAGTACAGAATTTTAAGAATATTAAATGATAGCCAACCACCTGAGTAGGCACCCAACAGTCAAAGATTTTTAACAACAGATCACTTGTGCATTGTCAATCAGATATTAGAAACCACTGAGGAGTACAAAATGCCCATTTCCCTGGCATTCATTGATTACAAAAAGGCCTTCATTTCACTTGTGGACACAGAACTGTATTTCAGGCTCTTAAAAAACAAGGTTTTGCAACTAAATATATCAACATTTTTAAGAATTCCCATAACAATGGGATAGCCTAAATTAAGGTTCACAGCATAAGAGAAAAATTCACGATGGATTGAGGAGTAAGGCAGGGAAACACACTTTCTTCAAATCCATTTTTTGTGGCATCAGAGGAAATATTTTAAACAGCCAATCAACAAAAGAAGAGAATTATGATAAATGGTGAACATATGAGTAACTTAAGGTTTACCAGCAATATAGCATTCTTTGCTACTGATGACAAGGAGCTAGAACAAATAATGCTGTTCCTGAATGAGGAAGTGGGAAAAGATGTGATAAAGATTAACAAACCAGAAATAAAAATCCTTCAGAACTTACCACTTTTCAACTAGCTTAGTGCTTGCTTCACCTCCTCCACTTTAAATGGACCAGTGTTGATATCTTCAATATCTTCAAATTAAAGTCACAATTGTTTTCATGGTCTTCATTGCTCAACTTTCAATACTTACGCACATTGTTGTTTCCATCTTTTAATTATCTATTTTGTCCAATGTGCAGCTTACTCTTTTTGTCCCTCACTTTAACTGTTGATTGTCTTTTCTTATTACAAAGTTCTTTGGTAATCTTATAAAGAGCTCCTGTGTCATTTCTCTTTGTTACATCTTCAGACTCTTCAGCAAATCAGCTGATCTTCTCACATTTATCTGCTCTGGCTTTTTTCTTTAAATTTCTATCCTTTTCATGGTATTGCTGTTGTTTAATAGTACATATTCTTTCAGAGTGTGCATAATTTACTTCATTCTTAACCTTTTTCTTTTCATCTACAGTTTTCTATGTTTGACTGCTTATCAAATCCTTATAATTTTTTTCCATCCCAAGACACTTTCAGCTACCCCTGTATAGACCAATGTGAAGTTCTCCCATGCTATGCTTATCCATCACATACTGTGCATTCTCTTCCAGCACTTCAAACCTCTTCTCCAATTCTAATATAATCTGTTTTTGAACCTCCTGTTTTAAAAGTGTGGTGTTGTATGCTATCCTTTTGCTGCTGCTTCTGGCACTGTGTCTTGATAATCTTATCTTCCCTGTGCCAAGTACTAAATGATGATCAGTTCTAGCATCTGCTCCTTACATGGTTCATATATCAGTGAGATATTTTCTATATCTTCCATTGATGACAAAGTGATCAGACTGGTTCTTACATCTTTGGTTTGGTGATTTCCATGTATATATCTGCTGTATATCTTTATGCATGAAAAGTGGCCTGAGCTTAACATTATACCTCCTCCTCTATGATGTTGTTCCTCTGATGCAGAGGAGAGAACTGTTTCTCCCTAACTCTTCTCTGAAAACCTGTCCATCTCATCTCATTTATACCAAGCACATTAAGGTTGTATTTCCTTGCCTCTCTGGCAACTATTGCAGTCTTCCTGGTGGCATACATTTTCCTTATGTTCCAGCAGCCTACATGGATAAAGTCCTTTGGTGTGATTAGTGACCCCATACATGCCATTTTCAAGTTGGAGACTCCCATTAGATTTTCATCCCCAGGTGTGATATGTGCCTCCTCCCATCTTAGATTATCATATTCAGGTGTTTTGCATGACATGTCTCTGTGACCACAGATAGCTTTGTTTATTGTCCTTTTTTTCTGTAATCAGGCTTTTTTACAGGAAGGTATGATTAGCCTCTTGCCCAACTCCCCTCCTTTCTCATTCAGGCTTGGGGCTGGCCATGACAGAGTTGTGTGTCAGCATNCTTCAACATCGAAAATTGGCATGGCATTTATTTCTCCGTCCTTCATTCTCGTCGCCATTGTAATGTAAGACAGTATGACACGAGACAGATAAAGTCAGATAACTTCATACAAGAAAAAACGGAAACAATCTTTCTGGTCTACTACTTTTTCAATCGCCATCGAGCACATGGAATAATCTCAGAACGAGGCTATCTTTTACATTTGACAATTCTTCATGTAAACAATTTCTTATTGTAAACAATTGTACATACACTACAGTTATCTCTGCCAAACTATCTGTGAGTTGTTGTACCCTGGATCAGATAACATCATTATTGAGCCACTTAAGGCCAATGATGAAGAATCAATAAGAAAGCTTCATAAAATTTTCAATGCAGTCTAGAGGAAAAAGAAATGCCAGAAATTTAGGAAAATGTAATTATTTTAATTCACAAGAAAGATGAGAAGGCCAAAATGGTAAATTTTAGACCAAACATCTTGTTGTCTCACATCTTCAAACTGTGTGTGACAATTAAGTACAGAATTTTAAGAATATTAAATGATAGCCAACCACCTGAGTAGGCACCCAACAGTCAAAGATTTTTAACAACAGATCACTTGTGCATTGTCAATCAGATATTAGAAACCACTGAGGAGTACAAAATGCCCATTTCCCTGGCATTCATTGATTACAAAAAGGCCTTCATTTCACTTGTGGACACAGAACTGTATTTCAGGCTCTTAAAAAACAAGGTTTTGCAACTAAATATATCAACATTTTTAAGAATTCCCATAACAATGGGATAGCCTAAATTAAGGTTCACAGCATAAGAGAAAAATTCACGATGGATTGAGGAGTAAGGCAGGGAAACACACTTTCTTCAAATCCATTTTTTGTGGCATCAGAGGAAATATTTTAAACAGCCAATCAACAAAAGAAGAGAATTATGATAAATGGTGAACATATGAGTAACTTAAGGTTTACCAGCAATATAGCACTCTTTGCTACTGATGACAAGGAGCTAGAACAAATAATGCTGTTCCTGAATGAGGAAGTGGGAAAAGATGTGATAAAGATTAACAAACCAGAAATAAAAATCCTTCAGAACTTACCACTTTTCAACTAGCTTAGTGCTTGCTTCACCTCCTCCACTTTAAATGGACCAGTGTTGATATCTTCAATATCTTCAAATTAAAGTCACAATTGTTTTCATGGTCTTCATTGCTCAACTTTCAATACTTACGCACATTGTTGTTTCCATCTTTTAATTATCTATTTTGTCCAATGTGCAGCTTACTCTTTTTGTCCCTCACTTTAACTGTTGATTGTCTTTTCTTATTACAAAGTTCTTTGGTAATCTTATAAAGAGCTCCTGTGTCATTTCTCTTTGTTACATCTTCAGACTCTTCAGCAAATCAGCTGATCTTCTCACATTTATCTGCTCTGGCTTTTTTCTTTAAATTTCTATCCTTTTCATGGTATTGCTGTTGTTTAATAGTACATATTCTTTCAGAGTGTGCATAATTTACTTCATTCTTAACCTTTTTCTTTTCATCTACAGTTTTCTATGTTTGACTGCTTATCAAATCCTTATAATTTTTTTCCATCCCAAGACACTTTCAGCTACCCCTGTATAGACCAATGTGAAGTTCTCCCATGCTATGCTTATCCATCACATACTGTGCATTCTCTTCCAGCACTTCAAACCTCTTCTCCAATTCTAATATAATCTGTTTTTGAACCTCCTGTTTTAAAAGTGTGGTGTTGTATGCTATCCTTTTGCTGCTGCTTCTGGCACTGTGTCTTGATAATCTTATCTTCCCTGTGCCAAGTACTAAATGATGATCAGTTCTAGCATCTGCTCCTTACATGGTTCATATATCAGTGAGATATTTTCTATATCTTCCATTGATGACAAAGTGATCAGACTGGTTCTTACATCTTTGGTTTGGTGATTTCCATGTATATATCTGCTGTATATCTTTATGCATGAAAAGTGGCCTGAGCTTAACATTATACCTCCTCCTCTATGATGTTGTTCCTCTGATGCAGAGGAGAGAACTGTTTCTCCCTAACTCTTCTCTGAAAACCTGTCCATCTCATCTCATTTATACCAAGCACATTAAGGTTGTATTTCCTTGCCTCTCTGGCAACTATTGCAGTCTTCCTGGTGGCATACATTTTCCTTATGTTCCAGCAGCCTACATGGATAAAGTCCTTTGGTGTGATTAGTGACCCCATACATGCCATTTTCAAGTTGGAGACTCCCATTAGATTTTCATCCCCAGGTGTGATATGTGCCTCCTCCCATCTTAGATTATCATATTCAGGTGTTTTGCATGACATGTCTCTGTGACCACAGATAGCTTTGTTTATTGTCCTTTTTTTCTGTAATCAGGCTTTTTTACAGGAAGGTATGATTAGCCTCTTGCCCAACTCCCCTCCTTTCTCATTCAGGCTTGGGGCTGGCCATGACAGAGTTGTGTACCAGCATAGTGGCCCTTTAATCGGACATGGATCATCTCTCGTTGGGTTTCTATTATCTTGGGTCATTTCTGACACTTGAACCAGTCTCCTGGTCTTTAAAAGAACCATTTCTGTGGTGCAGCCTGTTTGCTTCTGTGAAATAGCATTTTTTTACTTAGGTGTAAGGAATTCTTAAATAGTGGCCTGGTCCATTTTGGGTCATTGTTGTTCTGTTTGTTGACCTTGCGGTGGAAATATTTTACCAGCTCCTAAGAAAAATGTAATCTTCTCTTCCAGGGGTCTTAAAAAGTTTCTGTTTTACTTAGGTTGACTTATCCTTTCCCTGTGGGCTGCTACTAGTTTTTGACCATTCAACCCAGGGATTACACATACACATTCATTATCCAGTTGACATGTACCCATGGCTTGCACAGGTATGCCTTTTGACACCTACTCGCAGGTCTGTTTGCCATTTGGTTTGGAGATCAGTGTCAACTTTGTTAAGGTCCCAGGCCTTTAGATCTTGCTTTATTGTGGCCTCCCAGTTTTTCACAAGTTTGTTTTTTTGTTCTCCCCTGGCCGCAAATAAGTCACTGTTTTTAATTCCATGTTGGATAGTGTCTGTTATATGTTGGAGAGAATTCCCATAGTGTTTATCAGAATATTAGAGAATTGCATAATAATTTTTGATAGCCTTGTAGCAGAAAATGATCTCTGCTTACATATACAGATCTCTTTATTCTCACATTCAACAACAAATGTCACTATTCCCCATCAATTGATAAGTACTCAGTCTTTTTGTTCCAGTCAGTTAAGTGACCACCTCACCTTTTTAATCACTCTGTGTAGAAAATGGTATTGTCTAACACCTTTCCTTTCCAACTGCATTATATAGGGTAAATTCATCTCTGCCTCACACTAACCAACCAGTTAAGCAGGACTCTTCTGCTGTATTAAGTTTCTTTGGTGACATATGTCTGCCCTCTTGGAAAGCAGCACAGAGACAAGAGATTTTTTTCTCCAAGTTGTTGATCTTTTGTCTACATCCTGTGAAAAAATTTGAAGGGCAAGTGGATTAATTAGGATCACAATGCAATACAAGCAAATATAGATACAGAAGTATGAGTACAAAATAAAAACCAAATGATAATTGGTTTTTGTAATTACATTAGCTGGATCAGTACAAAATGCACTTCCTAATAAATAATTTAAGTTTGAAGCACCATTTTGGATTGGTAGCAGATTATTTATAATGATGGATTTTTAAAGGTATAGAAAATTTTCAGAAGTTAGAAGGCTAGATAATTGTTACAGGGCCCCCAAATTTTACCCAATTTTCATTATTTATGCTCAATAATAATTCAAGCAAGTTGTTATGTAAAATTATGTCTCAAATTATGTAGCTATTATATAAAAGCTTACTGGAATTGTAGTTTGGGTCATTCCATGTTAAATGAGCACATGGACAACACTCACATTTTAATAGTGTTTGGCAAGATTGTTCAACTTAATACTGTGCTTATATTCTCAAAAATTTATTACAATACCTTTTGTTGTTTAGGAATTATGCACCATATGAACTATAAGAACTTAAATTTTGAATAGTACAAGCTGATGTTATAAGGAAATCAAAAGTTAAATGTGGATATGGTACTTTATTCCTTTTAGAAATCACAGGGAGTAAAGAATTGTCAATTTATTGACAGCTGCATTGTATGTATTTGGCCCTACTCAAGTAAATTAGATGATAATATAGTATTATAGTACATATTGTAATAAAATACAGACACCTTGAATGGGCATATTCCTGAGGAAGGTCAGAGAAAATTTGAATATTCCTTATAAGGGAACACAAGATTGAGCAGAAGTAGGACATTGATAAAGACTGTCTACTCCATTTTATTGTCATGTGGCTGTAAATGAAGGATAAAATGACTATTATATATTGATTGTTTTTGCAAAAAGTTCAAGGTACTGTTGCATTGGTAGGATATTAATTTATCGATGGAATACCCATAATGGTGCTAGAAACTACAAAACCATTTATCAGGAAGTGATTTCATGCAGATCCAGACAGTGTGTATACAATGATGTATATTCATTTTGTATTCCATTTTGTGCTCATATTTTTGTGTCCAGATATTCTTTTACTGCTTTGTGACACCAGGCAACTCATTGCACCATATCCTTTGACAGACATGTCATATTATTTTTACTTAAGATATTTTTCTGGGAGCCAGGTATGAAAATTTATGTTTAAAGAACTGCTACAATGATATTTTTTTCTTCTCTTAGGGTATAAGACAAACAGGGCTGCTTCATGTTACATTGTCAAAGACATGTATGTTGATGTATGAGAAGATAGTTTTTAACTACATTGCCAAGGTTTTGTTGAACTTTTGCAAGTGGCATGCAAGCAATAGACTTAAATTAAGCCACTTGTAGTTTTTGCATATCTTGTGTTGCTAATGTGAATGTTGAGTTGTATCAAGCATACCTTTTTCTGGAACAGCCATATCAATTTATAACCCCTAAGTTGTGCACAACCAAATTGCTTTTGGATTTTGGTGGGATTTTTAAATTATCCATGTCGGCAGATATTTTAAAGTTTTTTGAAAAGTAAAGATTAACTAGTTGGTCAAGATTTAATGTTTTATGATAGCTATTCGAGTTCATATTTAATGGTATTGGAAAAAAATCCAGTGCTGCAGATATGAGTTAAATTTTCTTGCAGAGCATTAAAACTTGGCCAATTTATAGTCAGCTGCTATATTTGATTTTCTCTTGTATCTTTGCTAAATAAAAGTGAAGTTCCATTTTGGATGATATTAGTCTATATCATCATTTTCTCACCAGCTAAGTCAAGAGGAATCAAAACTTGGTTTACTGATGTAAAAATAATACCACCAAATTTGAAATTCTTATCAATCAGGAAGTTCATAGTTGTTTCATGCAGAGTATCTTGTAGAGTTTTATGTATACATGTAGTGATTGGTTTTAACATACAGGACTGGTAGATCTTAAATTATCTACAGTGCACCCATTAGTATTATGAAGAAGCTGCACTGATGTAAAGATGCCTAGCCAAGTGGAAAATTGAATTTTTATTAAGAACACTTTTTCAATAGTACTTGTATTGTTAGGATTTTGAACACACTTAAAATCTCTACTCCCACCTCTTCTAGTGGAGCTTGAGTATCCTCTATTTATTTCTTTACTTTGCTTGGCATAAATCTCATAAAGCACTTCTTTTTCAGTACAGCTTTAAGTCATAGTTTTTCTTTGGGCTATGGCAACATGCTCCAACATTTATTATGGGGGGTTTATTTCTTTATGCTATAGTTTGGACAGAGTAGCTTGTATTAATTAGTTTAGCTTTTGGTAAAGGAAAGATTTTTTACTTTGTTCTTGCATTTTAGCTACCGTATGAGCAACACCAGAAACCACAAGGAGAGGAAACATATAGACTGGTACAACAGAGCTTAGTCAAACTTGCAGCTGGTCGTTTTATGGAAGTTGTGACAACACTAGCAACATACATTAGAGATGTAAATTTTATGGCAAGTTTGTCTCCTCCTTATTTTTATAAATAGATGTGAAATCAAATGTTGCATTTAATTTGCTAACTGGAGCTGATTTATGGTGAAATTGCACGTTAAATCTACATTAGGGAACACAAACAGGAAGGCGAAATGGAGAGAATATTGTATATATGTATGTAGGTATATCATAGTAGTTCACCTTGACGGTTCAAAGCTGACAAATAACCGTAGTTGCATAATGTCATCACAGATACAGCTGTAGAGCAAGCCCTTATCAGAATATAAATTGTTCAGATTTGTTCTAAAGGCAAGTGGTTTAGTAGCTAGGTTATCAGATTTGAGGTCAGCTGATAACATGATTTACACTTACTTTTATTCGTATCGTGTGTGTATTTTGTCGTTTGGACTTTAAGACTTTTTTAACATTTAAATCTATAAGACAGTTTCAAGACGCTGTGTTTTTCTGGTAACACAAATAATCACTCACTGCTTGCAATCCTACCTCACTGACCAGCAATCAATTGCCTGCACCAAGTGTTTTTAATGAGGCCCTTTGTTAATATCGAACATTTTTGACGTACTATAAACACTCATAAACAAAGGGATGGTTGATTATTTTTCTTTTTACGAAAGAAGAAAGTAGATTTGATAAATTCTCCAATTCTATCATTAAAATTGTGTATTACAGAGCCATGAAATGCTAAACGATTCTTTTTTGCTCCTTTAGTTTGAGATTCGAGTTTCGAGCCACGTTTTATCCGAGACTCATCAAGAAACAGTCATCGATAAGTTGAAATTTTTAGGCCAATAATTGAAAATTTACCGGTCGTAAAACCCCAATGTTATTTTTGCTAAAATAGTAATATATACTCATGAGCAAAATATTCTTTGATATTTTACTTTTTTCGCAAGTAGAATAAACAGAACAATGAGCGACTTTGAAAACAAAATTAACTGTATAATGTTTTGTTATCGAAACACAATAAATTTTCTCGCAAGATCTAAAACCAGGAGCTCTTGTAGCTGTCAGCTGAGGACCACAGTTGCCAGGGCTTCATATTACAGACCTTGAATTATAAAGAATGGTCACAAAGCAACACAGAATATTACGACAAAAAATGAGTTTACAGTTAAATAGTCATGAAGGAAGTTTGACAAGGGACAATTGAAAAAAATACACCTAGAAAATAAGGGGTCTTGACGCTTGATTTACTTACACACTAAAACTGCGATGTGTGGTTGGATGTGGAACTTATCTCATCAAAGCACTTGTGGAGCCAAAGTTCTACCAGAAAAACCGGTACTACGATCCCATTTTCAGTCGACCATCCTGCTTTAGTAGTGGCTTAGATAAAGGAAGAGGAGTCTGGGGATTGTTCCAGTTGCAGTATATTCTATACATCTAGACATATATATATATATATATATATATATATATATACTGTATATGTACTACAATTAAATCTTTTTGTATGTGTGTAGATTGTATTATACATTGTATGTGCAATCTTGGTTTACTGGTAGGTGTATTAGTTAAACCAAGGAAGGCACCATGTAAGTTTAAATTCATATTGTGATACTTAAAGTAGCGTAAATTACACAGTAACATAATAATATCATCTATTTTCTGCATGGGAAATTGCTAGTAATATTTTTGCGATGATAGTAATGGAAATGACGACAGAAGTAATAAAAGTGGAATGTAGTGAACGTTTGATGGTGATCACTGCAATGATCGTGGTCATGATGTAGACTGCACTGGGTACAATAATATTAACTGTGAAGTTAATAATAAGGCCGAGGAGAAATTACATTAAGCTGAAATCCTAAACTAAGAATTTCATCCAGTAATAAGGAATGTCATGAAATTTCTAGTTTCAGGTTCTCTGTTGCAGTTTCACGTGATTACTGTATAATTTTGTTTGAGAATCAGTTTATTATACTTACAGCCAACTATACATAAGCTTTTTAAATTTAGTTTATAAGAAATAATGCATTGTTATACTTAGATAGTTTTGGAAAGATAAGCTGGGCCAGCGTTTTCATTCGTTAATTTCGTAACAAAATAATCACATTAAATAGGACAAACATATATCGCAAATGCAAATGAAGCACAGCAATTCTCAGCTTTTAATTTGATGATCGGAAATGTAAGAAGTTCATTAATCAATTTATTGTTATTTTTAGCAATTATTGTCATTAGAAAATCAAGAACTCGCCGGACTTTCAAATATTGCTATTCTGAAAACATTAGAGCAGTGCTTCCGAGAGGTATGTTGTGAAGGTTTATTTTATTTAAATATTGCAGCTTTAGGTATGTAAAAGTGAGCTATAAGGTATAAATTTAGCCTTTAATTTGACGAAAGAAATTTTGATCTTCAATGAGTAAAATAGCACCACATATTTTATATATTGGTGTGTCATTTAGTGTTCCTTCTTATACCTTTGAAACAGCGATTATAACTTATAAATTTTTGTATTGAACTTGCCCTGGTTACGTGTCATCGTAGTTTTATAAAAAATTCCCTGTTCATATAGATAGACTGGTTTCTTGTGCTATAAAAGTATTTGGCATCACCATTCAATACCAAAGTGCAGTCACTTTTCAAAACACATATCAGTGTTTTTCAAGTTTTTCCTTTGGAACACTTATTTTCACCATACTAAACGCATCGATTAGGATAACCTTTAATTACATTTTTATGTGAAATAACCAAAAAGGGAATTACTTTGAAATACGTCTCTTGAAAGGTGAGAAAGATAAGTCTAGATCACATTGCAGTTTTCATAAATACCAGTTTCAGCCAAACCACTGAGTTCTTTGGATATGGGCTAAACTTCCATTAGAGTAATAAATAGAGTGGACAAAAAAGCAAATAAATTGAATTGCAAGAGAAGATCGTAAGTAGGACCAGTTGAATGGAAGATGGGTAGTTGCTTTAATAACAACTGGTATCACCCATGCAAAATTAAACTAAATTGCATGATTATCTATTTTCTTTCCAATTTAGAATCCAATAGGAAATTCTGATTTGTCTGAAGATGTTGTGCAACGCCAACTTTTACCAGTCCTTTGTCCAGTAAGTTTTTTTACAATATTGTTAAATTTCATGTTCTTAGTTGAGAGAAACGTAAAAAACAAAAGACTTAGGTACACTGTAAAGGCTTGTAATATTTAAAAAATTAAAAATGGCAGTTTACCTTCACATTGTTTTGATCTACATCTTTTTACATAATGTTTTGAGTCACATATTTTTACATAATGTTTTGAGTCACATATTTTTACATAATGTTTTGATTCACATATTTTTACATAACAATGTTTTGATTCACATATTTTTACATAACAATGTTTTGATTCACATATTTTTACATAACAATGTTTTGATTCACATATTTTTACATAACAATGTTTTGATTCGCATATTTTTACATAACAATGTTTTTATCTACAATTACTGCATATCCACAATGGGTAGGTAGTAATTCTGTAGTATTTTTATTAACCTGGTGCATCATCATTGAATATTACCTATCTGGATTTGGGATTAAAGTATTACTAATGAAGAATTGTTTCAAATTATCTTATTTGTCTCAAAGTATTTACTTTGTTTTGAATACAGCAAACAGCATTAGACATATCAATCCCATCCTTGTTGTCAGGTAACAATTAAATAATCGTTCAGAATTTAAAAATTTTTAGAGGTTTTCTCGAAAAGGCAATGTTTATACATGTGAATTCTATAAAGTTTTGGTAGCAATGGCCATTGCCAGTTAATTCATTTATGAAAATATAGTAGGTGCAATAAAAGTGTTTGATCAATCGATTTCAATTAAAGTTGCAGAATTTGACCAGGATATGTCTCGTTTGTTTTTGTCGTGATTTCTAAATGTTGTTTAATTTTGTTTCTTGGTAAATTTTAGTGGATTTTTAAACCTAAGACTGTTAAGAGGGCTTTAACCCACAACTTAAAAACCTTGTAAATCTCTATTAAAATAGTGTTTATTTTGGTCAATAGCTATTTCGCTGGTACTCGACTGGACCAAAGGCGCCAGATTAAGAAAGCTGAAAGCAAGTGTTTTTTTATTCAACACTGAAAACAAAGAGACGATCGAGAAAGCCCGCCAATTTTTTGTGATAGGCTAAGTAAAGCCGGCTACCTTTTTATGTGTTAGTCTAAGGAAAGCCCGTCACTTTTGATGACTAAAACAATTATTAACTGTAAACAAGTTCACTTTGTTTGTAAAAATCAAGTGATAAAAATTAAATATAAATTCCCTCTCATTTCCTAACTAAAAGTTAGACCAAACTTGGCCAATTACTTTGAACTGATTGATCTCCAATTTGCAGAATATGCTGTGCTATAGCGGAATTAGAATTTACAATTTTGGTTGCACCCTTGCATTGAGTTTTTGGTTTTAATCGACAAACACTGGATTTTTCTCTAAAAACACTGGGCACATGCTGTTTCATGCTGTCTCACAGCCTTTCAGCCTACGAACCTGGTATCACACCGGCATCACACAAGTCATACACAACCATACCTATATCCTTATGGCACCGTGTTTTAGTACAACTATTGGTGACCTCGTCTAACTGTGCGTTGTTTAACAGACTCTGAATGTCAAATGGACAAAGTACTGTCGGATCTGCAGAGCATTTTTGAATTTGTGAGTAAATGTGAAAGAGTCCTTTACACTGAAACTAGAATATTTATCCAGCACTGGTCGAAGGATAAGCAAAAGCCATTTGCCAACTGGGTTGGGAAGAGCCAATCATTGATAAAATAGGCCTGAGGGGAACATGATTCTTGTGAATGTTTTGTAGGTCATACATTCCAGGGCCCTTGGATCCAGATGGTCTAATTTTTTATGTCTGGTGGAAGTTTGTTTTCTTTTTTCAGTTCCAAAAAACGTTTTTGAATTTTACATTCATTTTGGTTAGCGTGGTCACTCTCCTTGATTAGGCCAAAACACTTACATTTGGTTTTATCATTAATGATGACGTCCATTTTGGTTATGCTGTCGTTTTAGTTTAATATCACCACACCAGTTCCTTTATCAGGTCTGCTAATGACAATGTCTGAATTACGTCGCAGATTTTTGATCGCTTAAAAATATTCCTTGTTCATATGAAAGTCTTTTAAATCTACAGAGGTACCACAAAATTAGTGTTCAAGATCGAGTCTTGCCTTAAGATCTTTGGTATTGTTCCGATTTTAGTGTGTGGTATAGAAATTGAGCATATAAGATTTCTCGGCCTATTGCAAAAAATTGACGGGTTTCACGTCCGTTTCTTTGTTTTCATCATTGAATAAAAAACACACTTGCATTCAGTTTCCATTTTCTGGCGTCATTTTTCCACCCAAGTACCACCGAAATAGCTCTCGACCAAAACTCTTGTGTAATAAAGTCCTATTCTCCGCAACATAAAAACGAATAATACCACAGTTTACTTAAATGGATCCAAGGAAATGTTCAGGGTGTTTGAGCAGCCCGCGTAGGTGCAAACTATATTTACAAATTTTAATTTCTATTCAAAAGGAAATCTGGCAAATTATCTTTTTCTTTTGAAAGAAAATGGCTTTTTTTGTTTTTCGCCAGTCGTTTCATGATACTAAAATACAAGATATATAACAAAGTTTTATTAATTTTTGGAAGGAATATTTTTGGACTGGAGTGTATCAAGTCATCATCATTATCGTCATCATCATCATCATCTTATCCTGTCCTGTAACACCTGAGAAATGCAGGGGTTGGTGAGCCATCTCCACTATACCCTGTGTTGAGCTGTTTCTTAAAGAACCTTCATGTATGTCTTCTTTTGGTACTTAAAACATGATGCACAGACAAGTCTCGCTCGGCCTTTTTTAAGATCTTCTTCCATGCCCTCACCAGTTTGTTGCTTCCCAAGCGACACTGTCAGCATGGAGGAATATTTGTCCGATCCATTCCACCTTAATAACCTGACTAGTTCGTATGTAATATATCGTGTATCATGTTATTTTATTCAATTAATGTCCTAACAGTTAAGGAGTTAAAGTAAATCAAAGTTTGGGTGTTTACTACTGTTTCTCTATTCCAAAGCTTATTGTACAGCCCGAGAACATTATTATGGGAAAGCAGATGTATACCATTGGTGGGGAAGTCCTGTTTCACATCAGTGTTTTTCATTTCTCATCAGTGTTTCGACGAGTTAAGCAAAGGTAAGATTTGACATATTTCCTCATCACGACAATACAATTTGCTTTGTTTTTCTATGTTAATGTATTTGTAAGCAATGTTGCCAGCTCTTACTGCCAAATTAACCTACCACAGTCTCTTCTTTGGTTACTATAGTTTACGGTTGTGTTTTCCCGCAAGCTTTGACAATAGTACGTAATAATTGATGAAACAGATAACAGAAATTTCTGTTCACTTTGCACCCGACACTCGAGTTGATATTGCTCATAGAAATTATTTACATAAAATGTATGCATGTCCATGCCAGGAGTAATTTCTGTTTTTATACCCCCCCTATCTTAGTAGAAGGTAGACCTATATTTTACCATGAAGTAATTCTGAAGTAAATTTGGCTGTTGAACTACTGTAACGTTCTGTTTTGTTACCTAGTTATGTCCAGCTTACTTGTTTCTTTTCCTGTTGTTTTTATTGATATTATATTGTGCTATGTTACTGTTACAGAATTAACCGCCTCGTTGAATCAGGTGAAGATATTAGTAGCGTATCAGTAGTGGACGAAATGGAGTTGCTGAAACATCTGCATGTGAACAGAGATGGACTGATTACAGTACTAGCAGGTGAGAACCTTTAACACTGCCACATTGTGAGTGCTATACTTTTATACGGATGAGAGTAATGCTGGAATACAGAGACCTGAATACATTAGTGGAGAATTCTTGTTGCCTATCATTTCGAGTTTTTTCTTCTTGAGACTAACACGTTTAATTTTCTGTATCATCGAGATATTATATTTGTCCTCTTTAACTTTGCGTGATCTTTGTTGGTTGACAGAGAAAGCTGCTTCCGGGGAACAAAAAGTATACAACCAACATGAGTTCATATGATTGCATACTTTGTGAAGATCGTTTGCTACTAGATTATTAAGTTAATGAATGTATTCTTCCCCTGCAACCCACAGCAGATGTTGGTAAGCTAATTTGGCTCTAAATGAGCCTTTTGGTAATCAGGTACGGCTTCATATGGTTATCATCATTGTAGCCTAAAGGAAACAGCGAACAGTAAACATTACACCCAGAACATTATGTTTTATTCCCCGCTGTAATTTCTTCGCACAAAGGATTCGACTCAGAAGGTAGACATGGTTGAGATCGCAGAGAATATCTTATACAACTTATATTCATCAGTTCTAAGCTCCTATCACAAAGAAATTTAAAAAATAATGTTACGACTACTTGGGAAAAAGCCAAAATTAAAAATAAATAAATTTGAGTTTCATCTTTATCAATATTTCTGACGAAGACGAAACAAGTTGAAACAGACTATATGTATAACTGTAACACAAGAGCATGTTGCTTGCTGAGTAGTGTTGGTGTTTACATCAAAACTCCTGTGTTGTAACATTTATACTCGTTTACCTCAGCCGGAAAATTACATCTGACTTTTTGCAAAATAAACGAAAAATATCCCAGTAATGCAATAAAGAAACTACAATTTTATTTTGAAACGAAAAGCCACAGCAGTGCTGTTGGTACCAGGAACAGCTTTTGTAACCGTATCTTTAGCTTTTTTATGGATTGCATCAACTGTTTTTATCTAAATTTGAGACAGTCAAACTTCGGGAGCGAATGATTGTAACATAATATTATCAATATCTCACATCCTAACAAGCGTATGTCCTAGGCGTCTTGCATAAATCGTCAGAGATAATGTGAATGTACTAGACATACTTAAAGTTTTTGCATTACAAGAGCACCCGAGAGAAAGGCCCAGTTTAAGGGTGTGCCAGTAGTGGGGTCCTTGTGATTAAATCATCACAAGCATGTATAACAGGTAGGAGCTTGGCCTAGGCACATTGTATTCAATACATGTAATGGATCGATCAGTGATGCTAGTGATTTTGTTAGCAGGTATGAGAACAGGAGATATTTCTCTTACAGAGGGTAAGTTTGGCCCAAGTTCGCGTTCCAAAACACATACGGCCTCTTTATTTTTGGGAAATCAGTTGGACTTTTTAGTTTACCTGCATTGTTAACCAGTATCGGCAATAAGATAAAGAAGTATTTTTTATGAAGTTTACCGTAAACAATGATAGAAGCTGCTTTGATGCAGCAGCTTTTATCTTCTTATTTTTTGTATTTTTAACAAAATACTAAAACTTGATTTATGTTGAAAAAGTTTACATTTTTGTTTCATCCCGGTGAGCACCTTTTTACCATATGACACTATTATCAAATTAACCAGTAGTTAATCATCATCTTCATTGAATATGATGTAATGTACTAATTTATCCAGGTGGCCTACACCTACCAAGAGACAACTTGAATCTTATATTTTGATTTGTTTTGTTTTAGAGTTTTGTTACATCGTTATATCACAATTTTTTTTATTTGCTTTAGATTGCGCAAAATGTTTCAGATTAATTAAGAAGCATTCACAATTGGCTCTCATAAAAGCACTTAATAAGGTCAGGAAGTAATTTTCATTTTCCTTTATTTTATTGTGGATTATTCATATTAGATAGTCATTGGTCGGAACAAGAACATATCTTCGCTGACCCCTACCCCTTGTGATATATAGTGAGACGTGGGGAATTATTAATATTTGGCCACCAAAATGTTATTGTAGAAAAGGCATTATATCATTTGGTTATTTATAATTGCTTAATTTTATAAAAAATTGTTTTGTATGTTATGGGTTAAATATGATCCGTTACCTATTTTGATAGACATGTCGTAGAATATTGGTTACAACAAATGCCTTGATTGTTGTTGATTTTGAAGACTACAGAAACGTGATGGTCTTTTATCAGTACAATAACTCAGTTGATTAAAATCTAAAGATCAGTTAAGCGGCAGTCTTCTCGCGAGACCTGTGTACGTTTATTGCATATTATTGGGATCGTTACAGATTTTTGGCTTAAGCGATGTGACCTGTTGTTGTCACTGGTCTTTGCCCAATGATGCCACAATTCTGACGCCGGCTTGATCGTCTTGACCCGTTGATTTTGTTTTTGTTGTGTGCATTATTACTTAAACTAGAGACCTGGATAAGATCGATTTAATGCTGGAGCTATTTTATAACAACAGTTTTTAAAATGGACAATAGAGTTCTGATAATTACTTTTGGTTTCAAAAGAGCTAAATACAATAGTAAATATGTATCCCAGCGGTCATCATTCCCATGCATTGGACATTCTGACTGGCTATGCGCTGGGAAGAAATGGAATGGCCTATGGCCGTAACTTATTTTTCTTTTTGTTTAGACCAGCAACAGGTTTTTTTTTGTAAAAATGATATTTTTCGGTTCAAATGACCATGGTTGATAGAGATTATATTCCCAATCCTGTGGTTTTAATATGTAAGTTAATGGCAAATCCATTCAGTTAGTCAATTGGAAAATAGAGAAAGTAGCAGTCGCAATGCCGCATTCATACCACCAAAGTTTTTAAAGGATAACAGATGATGAATAATGCCTTCTGACTAATTTTAACTTGTCTTGTAAGTATAGTTGGGCAGAAAGAATCACAAATCAAGAAGTTTTACAACAAGTCGAGGAGAGCAGAATGCTTATAACAACTATACGAAATCGCCAAAGGAAATGGATCGGACACGTTCTTAGACACCAGAGTATGTTAAGAGATATCATTGAAGGACGGTTGCTGGAAAAAGAGGCAGAGGAAGGAAAAGAATGACTTTATTAGACCAGTTCAAAAAGCANTAGTTGGGCAGAAAGAATCACAAATCAAGAAGTTTTACAACAAATCGAGGAGAGCAGAATGCTTATAACAACTATACGAAATCGCCAAAGGAAATGGATCGGACACGTTCTTAGACACCAGAGTATGTTAAGAGATATCATTGAAGGACGGTTGCTGGAAAACGAGGCAGAGGAAGGAAAAGAATGACTTTATTAGACCAGTTCAAAAAGCAAGTTAATGGAAGAATGGAAAATTATTCAGATATCAAGCGGAGAGCCGAGGATAGAGATGGATGGCGTGTATGGCGCTAAACCTGTCTGAGGACAGATTACTAACAAGACAATTTTAACTAAGAGAGTTAATTAAATTCATACATTGCTTTGCATGGTTTTAAAACAGTTCTATAAAAAACCCCAGTGCATTTGAATTATTATAAGTTAAAGGTACATCCAGTTGGAGTGGCTAACTCAGTGCCAAGGTATAAATATGAATACAGTTTTCCAAGGAATTTGGAAGGTGATTAGAGGTCAGATTAGGGTGTGCCCGTAAGAAGTTTTAGGACATTTAAATTTATTATGGTTGTAGGAACGAGGAGATAAAAATTTTTTTGTTAGAGTTTTATGTTATTGGTGAATTTGTTGAATAGGACCGGATTCTGATGACTTGAATATACTCTAGAATGATAGATCACGATGGAGGAAAACTCTAACCTACTTTTTTGGGAGAGCAGTCGGGATTGAATACCGTTATTGGATATTGAATACATTCTGTACACACAATATCCTCATTTTTGGAACTGTTAATTCATTGATCTACCAGGGAGTTTTACTCGGTGATAGTTATTACATATCATTTTATGTGCTTTTGGTTTGGTATGGAACGCAATAAAGAATTTTTTAGGAATAATCGATGAAAAAAGTTAACTTTTTAAAAGTTATTGAAAAGGGAAACTCATTATGCAAAGCGTAAGCCGTTAATACGTCTTTACCCCCAGTGTACAAAAGTTAAGTTTTTTAAAAGGAATAAGGTGAAATATTTGTAGTTATGTAATTTAACTCAGCACATTTGGTCTCATATGTGTAAGCAGACCCTCATATTATTTACCTTAGGTAATTTGGAATTGGATTGAACAGTACCCGGAGCAGTTTTCAAATCTTTATAAAGAAGAGTATTTACCACTATCAGGTAAATATTGTTAAGAGGCTGCAGAACCTGTGAAACTTTTCAATTTATTTGTGTTGTACTAGATTGATTGGTAGAATAAAACAGCAGTGCCTAGTACTTACAGAGAAAAATTTTGTGTAATTAAGTTCAGCCGAAGCGACAGTGCAAAAGCATTGACTAAAATGTTGATTGTGATTCGGCGAAAGCGCTCCATTTCTTGCTGTAGTGCGAACACGATTAACATTTGGAGATCAAACAGTTTAGAGTGAGTGAGAATCTAGGACTCGCTTTATGGATGATAATAGTTTAGATAGAGGCGAAGAGAGCTCAGTTGTTTTAGACAGTCAACCCAAAATAGTGGAAGGCTGCCTTTGATCTCCTCTTTGTTTTCCTGATTGATAAATTACTGCGTGACTTGTGCTTTCTTCTTCTAGCGTCTTTGTTCAGTTGGGTTCCACCGAAATAACTTTTGACTTTTGTACATTGAAATCTCATTTATATAGTTGGTTAAATGACAAGTGGCGACAATGTATTTGTAGCTAGCGTATTTTTTAAACGCATCAGTAGATTGTTGGGATATGGTTGAATACAATTGCAGTTGTATCCAAAATTACATACCTTATACTTATTTGCATTTGACAGAATCGTACTTTCATGTATAAGTATTCATTACTGCAATGGTCATGGCAGGGCATTCATTTTCCCATTAATAAACTGGTTATCCATACCCTGTGACTGAACCGAGGAAAAGTAAATTGTACAGGATTATTCTAATCAAAAGTGTGGTAGTGGTAGTATTAGTAGTTACCACATTGGAAAGAAAATATTTGTTGTAGTAAAATAGTAAATTGCCTCGAAATTGGTATTAAGGTGAGTAAATATGATTTAGTGATCATCAAGGAAAAAGAGGTGCATTTAGCCGATATTTTGGCTTATTATTGAAATCGAAGTTATTGGATATGGATAAATTGGTAAATTGTATCTTTGTGCGTGGTCAAATGTGGACTATTTCTACGAAAACTTTTTCATGGGAAAGAGTATAATATTTTTGATACTTGGACCTTTTTCATGGGTAAGCATATGGATTCGATTTTTTTTGCCTGATGTCAAGTAATTTTTCAATGTCGTCTGTGATTTTATTTTAGATGCGAGTGACAAGTTGTTTGCGCTCTTGGAAAACTATTCAGACAACAGTAAAAAGAAATTAGCATCGTGGCCATTACAGTGCATGCTGCTTCTTCTTTGCCCAGTATGTTGAGTATTAAGTCCTCAAGTGATTAGCTCACTTTTCTTTTCATTTGTATCCATTCATGTTTGTGTTTATTCAAAAAATGAATAAGCTTTTGTTTCTTGTCAATGGAGAAAAATATGTTTCAGGGACACAAGGAGAAAATAGTGTAGTCTAACACAAGTATGAGTACCAAAGATATTTCAAGTATTATAGTATATATTTGCCCGGTAAAGTTTTTCTCAAGTATGAGAAGCAGATATTTTTATTTTTCATCCCAAATCAGTAACGAATTGCCATTGAGTATCACTCGATGAGCATAAAGTATAGCCACGTCTCTTTAGTGAATTTACGCCATAGGTCTAACTGTGATGCGGAAAATATCTGATTTCTAAATAACTTTTTAAGTACAGTAATGCTTAGCTAGAATCGAGCAAAATATATAGCGTGCCACAGCAGGTAACTCGTTGTAAGTAAATTATTTATTCAAGATCTCGACATAAGCAGTGTTTAATTGTGTTGACTTATTTAGCGTTAGGTATTAATTCGGTGAATAGTTTGTTTGACATTATGTCCACAGCTGCTATTATTATTATTTATTATTATTATTATAAGGTTATCTCACATTGATGATAAATTCAGTGATAATCTTTTGTTAATGTTGGTGACAGTAATTCTCCTTAATTTTTAAGTTTTCTCAGGACCTTTGGAAACAGCTATGTTACATTGTCCTTCATTTCTTCAATCCTTCTGTTAATTCCAGGTTATTTTACTCTCTTTTTTATGTCTTTTGGCAGTGTTACTTATGTCTCTTTTACCGTGGAAAATACATTTTTGTTTAAGTTTTGATAATTTCTGAAGTTCTGTTTTTAAGTCCTGATATTTATGAACTTTCTCATTTCCTGCTCTACCCGGGTAGCAGAGCCAACGGGGATGCAGTTGTTTTCCTTGTTCTTGATTAAAATTAAACCTTGCCTTTTATACTTTTTAACAACACTTTCTATCTCACGGGTATACCACTTTTCACATGCATGTGTCTGCCTTCATATTTACATTGGATTCTCCTCCCTATCCAACCATGTCCACGTTTGTTTTTTTCGTGGGTAATTTTGCTGCATTCGCTGGTGAGGTGATTGATAGTTTCTTCAACCTGACTGGACATTCTATATAATTGCACTGTGTTTTGTCGATTTTGGCTTTGATGAGGTTGGCAATAATGGCCTGCTCTTGAGTTGGTAGGACGAGAGTTTCTGTTTCCCTCGTAATGCCACTATTTTCTCACCATTTTCCATGTTCCTCTCCAGAAATCTCCTCACTTTGCCGTATAACTGGTCATGCAGGGCTTTTGCCTTCCTTCTTTGCTTGTGATCTTCGATCTTTATATTTTTTAACTAATTCCTTTACTTCCATGTCTGGTCTTCTAGCTGGAATCAACTGTTGTCTCACGCTCAACTGTATATAGCTATTTAACCCAGTTTTTATTGTTTCTATCGTATCCTCTGCCTTAAAAAGTTCTGTACCACCTTTGCTAATGTGAAATATACAGCTGGTTTGTATTGCTTTTTGGATGAAGTGCTTTGCCCATCGTCATTAGCATCCTAATGCATCAATCCGTATTTTGGATCTCTTGTTCTCGCCAATTAGAAAGGAACCGGAGTACCTGTTTACTAAAACACCTGAAGCATTAATTATTTTTAATGATATTATTTCCATTTAACTTTGACTCTTGACACTTCTCTTTCTCATTTGTGACTTTTTCTTTCATAACTGATGACTTTGATCATCAAACTTTTGAACTCCTTAGCACTTGTAACTTTAGTCTTCTTGTCAGTTCTAATTATTTTGTCTTTTGGAAAGTAATGTCATCAAACTCAACGATTTTTCGTCCTTTCATGACACACACTTATTAAGTGTCAAATTAAATTCCTATGGCTGAGCTGTTAATTCTGTATTAATGATTCTACATCGTACCGGATCTTTCCTTACAATTTTAAATAGTCAATATACAGTAAATGTTTTTTTTATCCTTACTGACGAGAACTCCTACCCAGCTGCTACTTTTCCTAATATGTAAGTGGGGCCATTGATGCGAAAAACAAGGGTAAAAGGCAACCTCTAAAAGATCCCTCCCTTATTCTCCTCCCAAGATAGCATCCCAGCACAAAATTCCAACCCACTACTAATTTATTCTCTTGCTTTGCAGATTTCAAACACTATTGGGTAGTAGACATTCCATTACCCATGAATGGGGTATTATGCCCTTCATGCGCCTTAAGATATGCACCATTCCCTTTGAAAGAGTTTTTCTTTGACCTTTCATTTCTTTAAAAATCCTGCAGAATCTATACCTGGTAGGTCTCTTGTTGACTGATTATTAATATTATTATCTTCATGTTGCATGTTGCACAGGCTGTTCTTTCCCCCCCCGAATAACACCTCTTGGGCGAGCCACAACTAGTAGCCAAGGGCCAAGAGGTTTCTTTTACGTTACATCTCCAATACTCTTCGAAGTATCCTGGCTGTTCCCAGCAAGGCTGTATTCTGTACTACCCCATCACCTACTTCAATCTCTAGTTTTTCCACCCATCCATTGAAACATTTGCTTACGCATCCCATAGCACTACCACTGGTACAACTAGGGCTTTTCTCAACGACCAGAGCCTTGGCAATTCCCTCTTTAGGTTTTGGTGTTTTTCAACTTTTTCATTTTCTTTGTCATTTACCCTATTATCTCCTGGAACCGCACCGTCAATGATGATGCACGACTTCGTCTTTTTCTCCACCAATACCAAATCAGGTCGCCCAGGCTCAATTATGTTGTCGAACTGGATATTCATGTCCCACAATAATTTCACCTCATCGTTTTCTACTGCTCTCTCTGGGCAATGTTCATATCATTTTACCTTCCTGTCAAGTCCATGCTTTTCGCATAACTTCCAACGGATTAGCTTGGCAATATTGTCATGCCTTCTTTTGTAGTACGGCTGGGCCAGTTTTTACACTCGCATATTAGATGTTGTACGGTCTCTCCTTTCCCATCGCATATCCTACACAGTGGACTTTAACTAGTTTTGTCGATCTTGTGCTTGACATTGTCTTTAATGCTTGTTCTTGACCAGCGAATATTAGTGCCTCTGTTTGCACTTTAAGATCACTTTGCACAACCCATTTCCAAGATAATCTTTTATCTTTTTCATCATTCATCTCACGGTCGAACTATCCATACATTCTTTTATTGTGCCATTTCGTTTTGGCCTTGTTTTGGTTACTCCTTTAAATTTCTTCCTTCCCTATTAGGTTTCCAATCTCAATGATACCAACTTTTTTTACATCTTTTAGAAACTCTTCTTTTAAATCTATAATCAATATTATTATTATTATTATTATTATTATTATTATTATTATTATTATTATTATGATGATATTTGATATGTTTTCTCATAAAGCTTTTGTTCTCATTTGCTCTAGTTGTTATTGTTGCAATCCCAGATAGCTATCTGCCATCTAAGGAATCACAGCCCTTTCACCTGTAACTTTAATGCCCTAGGACCAACCGTAAATTCGGGCTGTACCTAACAATGCTGTTTTTTAATGCATGTTCTACATCTATCGTTATCCCAATTCGTTTAACATAGCTTTCAAAGTTTTTCAAGACAGTTTCGAACGCACCTACGATCGCAGGGAAAATTCCAATCTTCATTTTCCACCGTCGAGAAATCTCATCTCGTAGAGGTCTGTACTTATAAACCTTCTTCTGTTCTTTTTCTAGCAACCTCACATCTCCAGGTATTGCGACATCTATAACTTTTGTCTGTTATTTACTCTTGCCTATTACATCGATGTCTGGTTTTCTTGGAATCACTGTTCTATCACATTGTATTACGAAATCCCACGTTCTGCATCACTCACTGGGGCTCGTGTTCATACCATTTCCTTGCCGCTTCAAGATCAAACTTTTTACATAATTTCCAGTGTATATATTGCAAAGATTATTGTGGCGCTTCAGATATTCTTTTCTTGCCAATACAGTACTTACTTCAGCCTGGAGGGTTGTAAGTCAAACCTCCCGACCACATCTCTTCTCCATCCTCTTCTATCCAGGGCTCTTCTTCTGAGTGAGAGCAGCTCCTATCTCGTTTAGATTTGAATTTTGATTTAATGTGTTTGTCGTAATCTTTGTCATCCACCATGGGGTGATTAGCCCTTATAGTTTTACCAGAGCTCCGTTAGCCATCCTTGATGTTGCCCATCCCTCACTGCGTGGAAGTGGAGTTGGATTTTGAGGTACGCCAATACAGTACACTCACAAATTATATGGTAAACAGTTTCATTTCTCTCACCACCCATCCTGCAAAAAGGTGATTCTTTAGACTTATCTAATAAATACTTGATGCTATTTATTTTTATGGCCTGCTCTTGGGCACTGGATATTAATACCTTGGTAGACCCTTTAAAATCACACGACTTTAGCCATTTCCAAGAATTTTAACATCCTTTTCCTCCAACTTTCTAACAAATTTCCCATACGTTTTCTTCTCTTTCCAGGAATTCAGACTCTGGTCTTTTTCTCTCTTCTTATAGTCTTTAGGATTCAAGGAACTATCAGTTTTGATTAACCCATTCCTTTTGACAGCATTAAACAGTCGCTCAGTTTGCTGCTCGACATACCAACCAAGGTTGTTTTCTTCAGCTCTGACAGATCCTTTACAGCCTATTAACCCTCTTCCTCCTTTACTCCTGGAAACATACAGTCGATCTTTGTCACTTTTTGGATGAAATTCTTTATTGATGGTTAGTATTTTTCTAGTTTTCCTGTTCATTTCATCTAACTTATTTACGCGCCAATCCAGAATTTCTGCACCATATCTCAAAAGCGAAACCGCCCAGGTATTTACTGCCCTAATTTTGTTTCTTCCATGAAGCTTACTCTTGCAAACTAGCCTCAGTCTTCTGAAATGCTCCTGTTTGAAACATTCAATAACGTCTCTTTGTATATTTCCGTCAAATTCCAAGACTCCAAGATATTTATAACCACTTTGATCAATTATTTTGATTGTTTTTCCCGTTGGCAGTGATATTCCATTACTTCTACTTCTGTCAACTGATCCTCTATGCATGATCATCACTCCACATTTTGAAATAGCAAACTCCATTTTGATGCCATTACTAAATGTTTGGACTGTAGAGATTAAACTCTCTATTTCCCACAGGGGACTCAGGGGTAGAAACCCCAGCAAACCCATCCGACTCCCAGCCCGATAAGGGTAAGTTGGGTGCATGCATCACACCCAAGTGTGTGCGATATTGATCTTAATTAAAACAGCACATGACGCTGCAGGTGGGGCCTGGTTAGGTTTCCCAGTCCAGGTGACCCATTCTGCTTAAAACGGTCTCCTTAGCGAGGCTTCACCCAAGACCTCAGGAATAAGTAACAAAGTGCGAACTTGATACTCAGCCCTTCAGAACAAGAGATCTAGGCTCACGAGACCTAGAAATGATGCTCCCCCACTACTCCCGCCCGTTAAGCAGAAATGCGTCATGTGTCAGCCCTTTCGGGACATGCACAACCACTTAAGGTCAGGCAACTGACTGGCAAGTCTGCGGTTTGAGCGGGAATGTTTGATCTACCCTATTCATAATTACCAGGCAAAACTAGTTCGTGTACCCCACCAACTAATTAAGATCAGAGATCATACTATTATATTATATTATATTATATTATATTATTATATTATATTATATTATATTATATATTTTATATTATTATTATTATTATTGTTAATATTATACAAAATAGGTTTTCAAAAAAAATTAAAAAAAAAGAAAAGAAGAGTTTAACTTTACGTAAAGTGTAATTAAGCCTTGTAACTGAGATTTTCTTGGCGTTTTGAATACTGAATACAGACACAAATTGAGAAGCAATTCAAGTAAACATTGGTAACTTGCACTTCAAAGCTTAGATATTGAAGCTTGTTGGAAATACTAACTGGAATAGGTCAGCCATAGTTTTACAAGTTGAGATAGTTAGTATGAAAGCCACTGGGTTTAACCAGACAGATATCAGGATAAAGTCAAGACCTGAGCTTTCCCACTCCCTATTTTATTTCCCAACTGTATCTTTTTTTTTGGGAGAGGAACCACACATTTTGGTTTAGGGCGAAAGTAGCTCACTCATGAGTGATGCTGTTGAGTAGTTATTTTTTAACTTGTGGCGCAAGTCGAACACAGAATATGCACGAAAGAGACTTAACGACTTTTCTTCAGGGATAATTTCATTTTATCATATAAAAAAGCAAGAAGTTACTGAATAATTAATTGGCTAACTTTATAATTTAATTAGAATTCTGTGAAAGAAGCTACGGGATCGGGATCAGTAACAAGAGAGCAGAATAAGATGAAAGTAAGTTGTAATATGCGAATTGCTATTTATGATTAAGATATTTAAAAAAGAAAATCCATCTAAATTTAATTGCTTCTTTACATCCCCCTTGATAATGAAATTAGTATTTAATTTTTTATTTGTTGAGAAGGTTTTATTGCTAGTGTTTTTTTGTATTTTGTCTCTTTTATGTAAAAATCAGTTATTCCTTAATTCATTATTTCTTTTTCAAATTCTTGTTTTGATGTCTTTTAAGTGCCTCAATCATATAGGACCCACACTTCGAGATTAAGTGATGGTTGTTCAACCCATTATCAGGAGATTAGATAAGTTCGGTGAAAGTCAACATTGTGGCTTTTGGTCACTGAGAGCCAGAGTTGGCCTTTTGTGCAGTACTATCTCCAGTCATTTGATTTAATAGTATGTAATTCTTATTTCTTTATATGAACACAGAGAAGGACCTTGAAGTAAAAAGTATTAGTTAAGTAAATTAAGTCTCAACTGTATTGTGACAAGAAGCATCCAGGATGCACATTTGCTTATACATATGTACAAGGTAAAACACGAAAAATAAGAACTGTGATTGCAACTAATAGTTTCACGATATTTCGATGATCAGGCAGTAATGCTGCAAATACTGTACAAGCTTTTATAAACAAGTAAAGTAGGCGGCTCATCAAAAATAATAAAAATTACAGGTGGTAACGTATTACAATGCGTTAATATTCTGAGAACGGAAGAAAGAAAGGAAGTCCCATGAGGATACGGTGTAAAGTTACTGAAGAGTGATTTACTTTCAAATTGGGTAAATAGGTGTTCGGCTGTTTGATCAGGAAAGGAGGTCCCATGCGATTAGTCATTAGTATGATTATTATGATTATTATTATTATGATTATTATGATTATTATTAGGTATGAAGTTGCGGAGGAGGAATTTGTTTTCGTGTCGGCATTTTAAAATAAGTTCTGATCTTTTGTTGAGAAGTTGTTCCTTGATGGTGTATGTTGTAATGGACATTTTTTAGTGAGACAAAGGAGGCATCTTTTTGTGCTGTTGTTGCAATCACAGTTCTTATTTTTCGTGTTATACCTTACATATATTGCTCTGCTTTATGCTTTGAGCACTTTATGATACGAATACACAAAATTACACACACACATACATATATATATATTTATCTATATATACATGTGTTCTATATATGTTCTATTAATTTTGCATTAATTGATCAGTGTATCGTTGGTAGATGTAATTGGTTTCATTTTGCTTTTTGCTGTATTTAGAGGCAGTTCATAGAGAGCTTGAAGAAAGGCTTGTCAGGCAACAAAGGGGTCATGGAGAGTAGCGTTTTAGGTTGTGTCCAGCTGTGCAAGGCTTCGACTTTCATTGAGCGCAAAGAAAATGTTACCAGCTTCTTAGTAGCTCTAGTCCTAAACGAGCTAAAGGTAAGATATATTCTAGAAGTTGAACTAGACTGAATATTCCGTTGAATTTTGTTAATTTTTTAATTCATTACTATGTATAAAAATCCTGCTGAGCGTATTTCCGCCTGCTCATATGACCACTTGGATTGGTAACGCATTGCCTCACTACTCGCACTCATATGTTCCGTATATGTTACAGTAGGTCTGAAACCAAGGATTTTGCGAAATCTTTAAAATATCCAGTCATTACTCGTAATTGCCATTTAGCTCAGGGACTTAACTTGGGGACTTCCAGAATTTACTGAAATTTGGAGGGATTTCGCATAATTACTGTAATGATGCTTCAAATATTTCGCGAAATCCCTACCATTATAGTACAGTTTACCCGCATCTCAATTGTTATTATATTGGGTCAGGTTACATTCCAACCCCCCCCCCCCTTATGCTGTGGCAGTACTCATACGATCGTCCCTTAAAGTCTTACTTTGTTAAATTAACATCACCACATTACTGCCACAACATCACATTATTGCCACAGAATCAAATCAAAGTTGAAAGTTGTCATATGTCTCTGGTGATCTTAAAGCGTTTTTGAAAAAAAGAAATTTTGATTTGCATTAAAAGAATATAAGAAAAAGCCGCGTATTTTAGCCAGTCTCCACGAGGCATTGCGATCCAAGCTAAAAGAACACCAAGAAAGTCACTGGATAGCTGCTCAACAAAAGAGATGTCGCAATCCCTCAACTATCGAAAAAGACCAAAAAATCAGAGCTAATGTACCCATTAAAGGTAATAGAATCAATTGCGCAAGGGCATTGAGTCAAAAGGATCTATCAGAAAATGCAAATTACATCCAAGTTAAAAATTCTTGATTTTTGGGACTCAGTGGAAGTCATTGATGTGGGATATTCATCATGTTGTTAGTCATAAGCTTTTTATGAACATCAAAGTTGTCATCTGATTTTGATTCAACAGACATTCTGTCAAGTATGCTTCAAATTGCTGGCCATAACGTCAAAGTTTCGTTTAAAGTGATGTAGAAATCCCCATAGCATATTGTTTTGTGATATACCAATTCAAAACAACAGTCTTCTTAAACACTGTTAGCAGTTCAGGCTAGCTATCTTCCTTTTTTTTTTCTCTTATGCTTTTTTCGACCTTATGTTGAGCTGTGCATTTTTAAATGCAGTGTTATAATCGTGGTCAACGATGCTGATACGAATATTTGTCTACTTTTTTTCTTTTCCAGGCATTGCTGTATAATCAACAGAAACCTTTTCAAGGTAGTGCAATCACAGTACCAGTTGAAGAGCTCATGACAGATTGCTTGGTTTCCAGTTTCCGCATCAATTACAGAAACAACCAGCACTTCGAAATTTGTTTTTCTCCAGAGAGCAACTCAATTTTTCAATTAGCTATGGTGATTGGATTACACAGAATTACTAATGAGGTAATGCTTTTATAAATTTTTGGGTGCATTACTTACTAAAAAATAATGCCTGCTTAAAAATCATTTGGTCGGAATCAAGAGCAGTCTCCGAGCCTTGCTTTTGATAATTGCAAATGATTTATTGAAATCAATGAATCGACTACTACAAAGTAGAGTAGCTAGTTTGTAACCAATATTGGTGGAGAAAAGAACCTCTTGGCACCATCATATAAGTACAGAATTAGAGGATTTGTGCCTGACAGTTTTAAATGCTTAATTTGTTAAAGAAGCCAAATGTATTTCTCCCACTTTAAAACCACGGTCCAATTCATTTAAGTAAATTTTTGTACATAAGAACTAAATAAATTGAAATTTATGAAGGAACTTAGGCAAGAGTGTTAGTTTTTTTATAGTTTTAAAAGAATGTTATTATTGTGTTATTGATTTGTATTAAAAATTGATAACATTTCTTGTAATGTAGATTTTCCTTTATAGGAGGTTGATGAGTGGTTGAACAGCTATTTAAATAGGTTTCCTGTCTGATTAATCACACATGAAATGTTGCATGCCAGGGAAGCCCTAACGCGTGGGGTTCTTTTATTTTTTTGCGCTATTTGAAGTGATTCTTGAGACATAGCCTTGTCTGGAACTTTAAGTACCTAATTCAAAATTGTTTTTTTAGACATGACTTGCTAGTGATTGAGGGGTTCTGCCGATAATTTTCCAATGCAGAGTTTTTCGCTCTTTTATACCACCAAAACTAAAATAAAATGAGCAGTACTTATCACGAGGCTGAAAAAAGATAAATTTTGATGTTGATTTTGTATATGTTTTCGATGAGAGGATTGGGTAAGGGTAGAAAACCATTTGAATTATGATGAAAGTAGAAATAAATTTGATAACAAGTAACCCTTGGCACTGAATTGGTTTCAGTCTCCTTTTGGAGGATGAGGGTCGTTAAGTAAATGGGTCATACACTAGAATTAAGTAACTTCCAGACACCCGCGAATTTCATTTTGAGCCGCGACGCAGCTTACCGAAATCCACTCGTATTTTCTTTATTAGGTATAGGCAAAGAATATATGTAAAAATACAGTTTTATAATGTTTTTCAATGGAGACAGAATATTATTTACATAGATATTTAATAAGATATACTGTAACTG
Organism: Morbakka virulenta; assembly: GCA_003991215.1. NCBI lineage: Eukaryota > Metazoa > Cnidaria > Cubozoa > Carybdeida > Carukiidae > Morbakka > Morbakka virulenta. The sequence continues at coordinate 528,588 of RDPX01000136.1, read as the reverse complement.
ATAAATGTAATATTTTGTACTGGATCGAAAATTATATTCATCTTTATGGTATTGTATATATATTACAGGGTATCAGTTTTGTAAAAATTTTTTTTGTAGGAAATGGTACTTGTGTAATTGTTTTTTAACAATCATTTCTACAAATAACAGCCTGGCCAAAAATGAAATGTTTTTTTGCATTTATACTCATCAATTACCGCACCCAGAAGGAAAATTGCCATAGAAGCAGCAAATACTGTAAGACCTCAGGGGGTAACAGAGTAATTCATCGCCATAACATTGTTTATGAGAATGGCTTATTTTTAGTTTTTATTGGAGAAAAAGCTAAAATTGCGAAATAATGATTTATATGCATAATAATGATGAGATTGGCAAATCGAAAATGTTTGCAATTTAGAATGTAGGCATTTCCAGTGACAAAGCTACCTTTAAAATAGTTTGATTTAATATCATTCTGATGTATTGGGAATTTTGAACTGAAGAGATATTGAATGAGCTTAATTAATCGGTGTTCTACGTTTCATTCACTTTTTGTGGAACTTGTGTTTTGTAAACCACGCCGTAACCACTTTTGGAGATCACTTATAATTAACGGATACCAGTTAATAAGTTAAACAACAGAGCTTTCTTGTATTTTATGTAGTACTGCCAACTCTTCTTCAAAGTCTCAAAATGACCTATATTATTAACATCAGTAATAATAACTATTTTAAGCGTTTTCGTCCTAGGATATTTTTATTCCCACATGGGTAAAGTGGCCGAGGTTTATCTATATTGCAAAACCACTATATTTGTTAATCATCATTTTTCAAATGAATTTTGCCCACCATTCAGGAGTATTTTGCCCACCATTCAGGAGTATTTTGCTCACCATTCAGGAGTATTTTGTCCACCATTCAGGAGTATTTTGCCCACCATTTAGGAGTATTTTGCTCACCATTCAGGAGCATTTTGGTTAAGTAAACTGTTAAGTTGTCAGAATAGTTTAACTTTAGTGTATTTATTTTCATTATTGTTTGTTTTCTGCTTTCAGACGCCATTGCTTTGGTGGCCGAAGATAAACGTCATGTATCCCAAAGCCCAACAGCTACGACAAATGTTTCAGGTACCTCTCTTTACCTTCCAAAACATAACGTATTAATAAGTAGCATTTTATTTTATTTTTCTAATTTTCCATGGTTCTGATCAAACTTGTGATCGTAATATTGTCAGTTATTTTGATGTTTGTATTTACGACCATATATTATTTACTAATTGGAATCAATCTAGTGCGATTGACCTTTAATCAGTTACCAAGATCTTTGTCAAAGCATGGGATGAAACAGTTGTTATTCCAGTAGTAGTAAGTAGTATCGCACCATATGTCAAATTAAGCATTTCTTTAACTTCCAATATTTCTTTTGGTTAATACATATCACTGTTTCAGTACCAGAATAAATTACTCTGCTATTCAAGGGGTCTAAAGGACCACGTTGCCCATAGGGAATAGTAATTATGAATCCCTATGCCTTATAAATACTTTTTAAATACTATAAAGTATTCATATTAACATAGCAAACTTCAAACAAAACCAGTAATTTTTGTTAACAATTAGGGTTTGTTTTTTAAAAAATTTTAAGTAGGTAAGTTTTAATTTTTTTCAAATTTAAGACGGCACGTTGCATACCTGACTCTTACCTGTTTTGAATTTTTGTCTAACTTTAAGATCATGTGGTTATCAGTGATCAGAAGAATGGTTTTTGAACAACTTTGAAATAATTCTGTAGTTTCTGAAATGAAGCATTATTGAAATATAAGGCGTCCTGTTACGTTTACGGGGAGACCAAACCTATGTTACATTGCTGCATACCACCAGTTAAACCCAGTTAAGATGACTGTGGATGACAAAGTCCAACTGTTGTTAAAGAAAGAACTGAAGCTTGTTAAATTTTTCTTTGTAGGCCGTGATACGACGTGTACTGCTGAACGAAAATCTATTGATGAGAGGAACACAAGGAAGATCGTCGGTAAAATACTTAATGTTGGTGTTAGGGATGCCAAAGAAAGGAAGGTTATAATCACTGGGGATGTTGCTTGATAGTATATTCTGGCAGTATTTGTTTGTGTTGTAAACAAGTGCTTTAAAGAGGGTGAAAGTGGGAAGTGCAGGAGTATATTTGAAATAAATCGTCTTTAGAAGTAATCATTTCATTGTTAGCGCATAACGTAGTAGGTACCTTAGTTTTGGTAATCGATCTGTGAATAGCACTTGGTGCTAGACTGGTAATGCATAATCGAAGTTCCCTATTGTGATGCTAGTCAGAGACTCAGGAACAGAGAACCACTGAGGTAATTTGCTGCGCTTCCTTTAACCGTTAACCAAAATTGACAAAGTTCTTTCCCAATCAAAAAAGTTGCTCATTTTTTCCCCTAAAACGTACTTGTAAGAGAGATGATACTGTTGACTCTCATGACACAACTTTGCCTTACATTGCCTTCCCGAAATTCCAATAGAGTGACATCATTGAGGCATTTTCTTGCAGCAGTTTGTAGTTTAAGGCTATCTTTAATTTTTTATTATGGCAAAAGTGTATGCGTTGATTAGCATTTAATTTAACTGCCGGTACCAGACGAATAGTCTAAATTTATTGACTAATTTTCTTACATTTTGAAGTATTCAAATGTAGCAGAATTCCGAAACCACTTTTTAGTGGATTTCTTTAGCTTGTTTTATTTTGTAAAGTTTTTATTATAGATATAGAGCTGCTGTTAAAATTGCAATATTTATGTATTACATCACGCAAGAGTACGGGCGGAATTTTATTTTTAGCCAGGATCCTGTGTGTGTATCAGTGTTAATGTGAAACGTCGTGTACAATTTTGCTCTAGTTAACTTAGATTCTATTGATTTCACTTATTATTGCAATGTGTTTTAGTTTATTACTGTTGTTTAACTTTACTTTTTATATGGGCTCAGGTATTGTAACAGCTGATGACGTTAAAATTTATGTTTCACAGATAACAAAGCTTCGTAGTGAAAAGAAGAAAGACGAAGAACACGTTTCATTTCAAAAAGACCTAAATCTTCTTCTTTGGCTTGTTAAATTATTCCATGCGGATCCCATGTTAGCATTGCATGTAAGCTGGTTTATTTTTAAAGAATTGTTGGCCCGTTTTTTTTCTCCAAAAATTGATGTATTTTTGTAAACATTTTCCACATTATATATTGTATTGACTGTTATATTTTGATAGAAAATTTGCTGGAGCGGTTTACTTATGAGAGATTGAACTACTTGTGGATTTTTTCAGGTTCTATGAAATCTTTTACTCTCGTGCCATTCATACCTCTGCTAGTGGTTACCATCGTGTTTTTTGTTAATGTTATTAGCACTGTTTCCTTGTTACACTTTACCATTGATTTGATGAAGTCGATGGCTTAAAGCATCCAGTGGCAACAAAGTCCACAGATATCTAAGACTATTCTGAGAGTCCTTACCGTCTTCGGTAGCCTAATTCGGAACACTAGGTTGTTACAATTTTCAAAGAGAAATTTTCTTTATTTCGGTAGCTGATCAGGGTTTTGAGTATAGTTTCCTAACCACTGATGACCTTACGGATACCTGTCACTTTTAAGAAATATAATTTAATAAGTTATTGTTATTACTATTATTATTATTATTGTTATTATTACTCTTTTGAAATGTTAACACTGTTGTTGCATGGTTTACTTTACTACTATCGTCATCGACATCATTATTATTTTAAAATGTTTTTATGCGAATAGCAAAGCCACTGTTAAAAAAATTATAGCCATAAATAAAAATTAAATAGCTATTATAATTTGTTAGCAACAAAACAAAAGCCCTAGATACATTAACACAGGGTGAGAAAAAACCCCTGAAGCCAATACGTAATTTGGTCAAATTATTATTGTTATTATTTTAATATGAAATTGATCTTATCGCTCTGGCTGGTAGAATAGTTGATATTTGCATGTTATTTCGAGGTATTACAAATAGCCAAGGACCAACGGGCTTCTTTCACATTTCAGATATCAATTACCTTTCGGAGGATTCTAGCTGTTCCTATCAAAGCAAATTTGTAAACAAGTCCAATATTTACAGGGATCCCCAGTTGTCTATTATTATTATTATTATTATTATTACTATTGTTATTAATAATATTATTGTCATTATTACTATTGTTCTGACTATTATCACCATCATCTTAGCCATAAAACCATGTCTGGTGTTAGGATTCAACTCTGAAAATTATTGTCATCTTGTCATTTTTAAATGCAGATTTTTCCGTTTTCTATGATTTGATGGGGCAGTTAAAACGATGCTGTTTTACATTTTTTAGAAAAGTGTTTTGTTGTAGTAGTCATGTGCAAAGTAAATCATTTGAGATTTTAGAATTATTGTCATCTTTATCATCATCATTATTATCATCATCACCATTTTATTAGTAGTAATTGTAGTAGTAGTAGTAGTAGTAGTAGTAGTAGTAGTAGTAGTAGTAGTAGTAGTAGTAGTAGTAGTAGTAGTAGTAGTAGTAGTAGTAGTAGTAGTAGTAGTAGTAGTAGTAGAAGTAGTAGTAGTAGTAGTAGTAGTAGTAGTAGTAGTAGTAGTAGTAGAAGAAGAAGTAGTAGTAGTAGAAGTAGTAGTAGTAGTAGTAGTAGTAGTAG
>RDPX01000136.1:493558-509410 GCA_003991215.1 Morbakka virulenta | reverse complement strand
CATTTCTTTTCGACCAATCATTTAAGACGGACCACTAATGTCTAAGATATTTTCGAGTAACATTTTAACCTGGTGTTTTTTCTAGCATTGCTTTTCGACCAAGCATTTAAGACGGACCACTAATGTCTAAGATATTTTCGAGTAAAATTTTAACCTGGTGTTTTTTCTTGCATTTCTTTTCGACCAATCATTTAAGACGGACCACTAATGTCTAAGATATTTTCGAGTAAAATTTTAACCTGGTGTTTTTTCTTGCATTTCTTTTCGACCAATCATTTAAGACGGACCACTAATGTCTAAGATATTTTCGAGTATAATTTTAACCTGTTGGTTTTTCTTCCATTTCTTTTCGACCAATCATTTAAGACGGACCACTAATGTATAAGATATTTTCGAGTATAATTTTTACCTGGTGTTTTTTCTTGCATTTCTTTTCGACCAATTATTTGGTTTTTTTTGTTGCGCTGGTACAGGAACAAGCTACCATTGGTACACATATACCAATTTGTTGGGAGTCATTAACGAAACTCGAGGTAATAGAGACAACCCATTCATTGTTAATTGAAAAAGTAGTTTTTTTTGGAGAGAATCAGTTTATTAAGTGGTTAATTGTAGTATTTTTACAATGACATTTACCTATATGTTCAAAGAATATTTGAATAAATCTTTTTGCAAATTTGTTGAGAAATAAAACTTCAAACTTTAGAGTGTACTACCATTTTTCGGTCCCAGTTACAAGTTAGTATTCATAAGATTAGCATATTTTGTTGAAAAACTTATAGGTTTATTACCAGGAAGGCAATGTGGATATCTACGCTGAGTGTTCGTCATGTTTGTTTAAAGATTCTTACCATAAATGCCAAAATGGAACTAAACAATCTTGAAGAATAGTATTATGGTAATTTTGCATATTGAAAAAGTCATCTGCAGAGTCTAAGTATACTCACAGAAGTTACATTTAAACTACATTCATGGCGCAAGGCTTTGAAGTGTTGTATGAAGAAAGCTTTTTGTTGGACATAGTTTTCTTGCCATTTCAAGTTCTTTTTTTTCTTGATTGAGTGGTAACGCCCTGTCATCGTGCAACATATGCAAAATCCGTCTTTAAGAAATCAAAACGCACCCAAATGCTAGAAACCCCTTGGTGTAACAAAGATAACTATGTCTTTCCATGATATTTTAATTAAAACAATAATCACAATTAGTTAAGGCGTCGAATAATAGACTAATTGCAATATTAGTTACTGTATGCATTATGCAGAACATGGCATTATGCAGAGCATGAGCATTGACTGTAGACGTCAGTACTTGGTGAATAACTATGCAGTATTGACTGATTGGATGATGGTCAGCTTTTTTTTAGGCGAGTTTCATAGTTAAGGGTATGTGTGCTTCGGGATGCACAATGCCCAATGCCCAATTTGTTCCTCCTTTATTATTCCCAGACTTTTACGTTTTTTCATATTTACCAAGTGAGAATTGGTAAAGGGAAATCTAATAAACAGTAAGAAAAAGTATGAAATAGAAAGTCTGATGTCGTGACGCCTGCTGCACGAAAGTGGTTGTCAGGTTCGGGTAAGAGGAAATTATTGAAAATTAATTTTGTAACATTTTATTTGTAAATCTGGTGACCATTGACTTATTGACTTATGCTTGTTAAAATAGAATTATTTAAATGCTTATGAAATTTTACTTTTTGAAAAATAAGCAGTTTGGAATTTTTGAGGGGAAAAGTATTGGGTTTTGCAGATAGACATACTTGCATGGTTTTTCGAAATATACATACATTCCATCAAGCGATGGATGTATAATTGTAACCAGTATTGTGCGATGCTGTTTTTCTTTAGTATGACTTTGCCTGGATTTAATGCTGCGTAATAACAAGGCTTCTTATCAATTTTTTAAAGATAATTTTTCTATCGTCTTTATGGAGCCCCGATCAAGAGAAAATTTTATTAGCCATGACATGCTTTGGGTTAATGAACGAAGAAGCACAGTTGTTAAACAGCAATGACAGCTATAATATTATTCACCCAGCACCATTGCAGACAGTTTATCATAAACTAGCAAAAGAAGTAAATCGAGTTAAAACAGGTACGTAAGTAGTTCTTTTTCTTCTCAAAAATTTACATGATTCTTTGGAGGTTTAAGAGACAAGTTCACTTTTTTCATAAAAGTGACTCTACGTTTGCCTAATAATTTACAACAATATGTGTTTTGACTGGCTAGCAATCTATCCATCAATCCATCCACCAATCAATCCATCAATCTATCCACCAATCCATCCACTAATCCATCCACTAATCCATCCACTAATCCATCCACTAATCCATCCACTAATCCATCCATCAATCCATCCACCAATCCATCCATCAATCCATCCACCAATCCATCCACCAATCCATCCACCCATTCATCATCCAATCCATCCACCAATCCATCCCCAATCCATCAATCAATCCACCTCTCAATCCATCCATCAATCCGTCTACCAATCCATCCACGAATCCATCCACTAATCCATCCACTAATCCATCCACGAATCCATCCTTTAACCCATCCACCAATCCATCACATCCACCAACCCATTACAACCACCAATCCATTACATGCCATCCCAATCCACCAACACAACCAACACAGCCAAACCTACCCACTCAAACCAAGCCAATCAACCACCCAACTCAAGCCAATCAACCACCCAACTCATGCCAATCGGCGACCCAACACAAGCCAACCGGCCACGCAACACAAGCCAACCGACCATCCAGCTCAAGCAAACCGGCCACGCAACCCAAGCCAACCGACCACCTAGCTCAAGCCGATCGGCCACTCAACCCAAGCAACCTAACCAACCAGCCAAACCATCAACTAGCCTCTTAATTGATCAACCGTCCATCAAATTTTCCAAATTTATCTATCCCATTCATAAAAACACCCACCCACTCACCCAGCCATTTGTCTTAGCAATATGCGTGTTTATAAGGAAAAGGTTGGTGGCCAGTTCAGTTCCAGATGCGCTGGTAATATTATAAATCTAAAAATTATGTTATTTTGAAAATTTGTTAATTAATGACTTGTCTTTCTCCTTCGCCATCCAGGCAGGGCAGCTCTTCAGAAAAGAATAATGACCATATTGAGAGAGGTTAATGTCCCAACCCACGGGAATACGCAGGTAAATTATTTCATTGCAATACGATCATTACTCACATGGAGTTGCAGGAATCGTGTAACCTTGTTGTGGCATGTGCCCTTGAAGGCAAAGTGAAGCCAGAAGCTTCCAAATTTAGAAGCAAGTTTATAAACTTTTTCCCGAAGCAAGGGTATTTTGAACTAAAGCGCCGAAAATAGCAGGAGTATTCAAGAATAGAAACACACATGAATAACAACTGATTGGCAATAATTGGAGGTGAATCTCATGCTTAAATTTATCACCAGAATCCAAGTGTGACGTCAGATTGTGATGGCATTTTTTTGTGGGTATTGAAAAAAAATTGCGTTGTGACCATGTTTCTATAAAAATATTGGAAACAGAAATATCAGAATTAAAGCGATTACTGTACCTTCTATCTAATTACCAGACCTACCATTTGAATCATCGGGTTCTGCTATGCGCTATATGTTTTCATATGGTGTCAAAGAATTACTTTTAGCATTTAAATCACTTTCCGAGTGAAGCAAACCGCCATTGTAGTTCCTTGTCACGTGTTGATAAACAGCATTTTTGCTTGGAGTCTGATTCACACTGCGGTTTGCTTTAAATTAATGAATTTACATTTTCTTACCACGATCAGGTGAAGGAAAGAGCGGAATTTGAGTTAGCTTCTGTTGAATACTGGTAGCGTCTCCGGCAAGTTATTATCTTAAACAGGAGATTGAGGAAGGGTTGAAAATAAAAGGGTACTACTTATTTGTATTGCACGGTCTAATCACGAACACTATTACTTGATGTTGGAATGTGAATTATGTTGATGCAATTTATATAGCGAAGAGCATCCTTTTAACAGCATCTATTTAGTAAAATGAGATAAATTGACACAGTTCCATGTAATTTCCGATTATGCTAACAATGTTTATTATAACTTTTGTTTACTGTATTTGCTTAACGGTGTTTCAGTCAAAACTGTTTTTTTAACTTATTTTCTACGTGCTGATTTTGATATGAAAGAAGCGCAAAGAACTAAATGCTGATGACAGCAAAAGTTTAAAGAAGCGATGGGCTTATGTCCCAAAACGTAAGGTAAAAAGCCAACTTTCGACCACCCAAACAACATTGACCTGTTCCATAAGAAACGATGTATGTAAATTGATACTTGGGATTTCAGGCTAGTTAAAGGCATAGCTGACAAATGATGTCTATAGTTTTAATGTTCATATAAACTATGGAAATAACTCATAGATAACACAGCTGGTTTTGGTCTTTTAGTAGAAAATTACTTGTCAATGATTCTGTTGATAACATTTCCAGAGGAAATCCTCCTTTGGTTCAGTAAGCTAAAGTCAAAAAATTGAAATTGCATTGACTGCATCTGGTTTCAGACGCCATCTGTGCTTATGTCCAGTTTCCTTTAAGATACCCCCGGAAACAGTCAGTTGTAAGTGCTCATCACAAAGTTCACCGTATATTAACGTTTCTCTAACGGAAGTCTCAGAGGAGTTAACTAATTGCCTGTTTACGAGCAAGATCCCTTTAATTTTACGTTGCCCGGGTTTCTATTAATTTGGGGAAAATGATAGGTAGATGGAAAAACGCAACCGTGTATAATTTTCATATGAAACCCTAACAATACAATTTACTTTCAAGTTTTCAGCTAAAAATGTAACTATGACTTTGTTGTCGGCACACTAGACCTTTCTTTAAAAAATAAGTTATTGCTAAGATGCCATTGACGGCAGCCAGAGAGCCTCACTTAGGGTTATTTTAACTAATTTTCTGTTACACAGAAATTTTTTCTTGCAAAACTTACATTGTTGGGCTGACACATGCAGTGCCGTCTAATTGGTCCTATGACACTAATGCTTTATATCCCAGTCTCACGTCAAATATAGTATAGCAGTCATACCAATAATGCAGTGTACTTTTTTTTCAAAGATGTACATATTAAGGCAGTGCTCGTACCACAACTTAATTGGAATATCTGACTAAAGGGTAGTACGTTGCGTTGCAGGTTGGGAAATTTGAATTGAAAATATCTCTTTAGTATTCCGTCGTACAAACTTGTAAATAAAAGGACTCGTGGGTGATACACAGACCAATTGGTGACATGACGGTGAAATGTGTGGTACGACAGTATTAGCATTTCGGAAGGGTTTTTGATAGTTTTTACGTTGGAACTATTGTTGTAACGTTTTTGTTGTTTCTCCATTGCAAAGTAGCCTTTTTGTTGATATTTTCTTTTTTTTAAATTGTTAGGCTTGGGACCTTACATTAGTGAAGTGGCAAAAGCTAACTGAGGCGCTGGCTAATTTTCCTCGAGAGGAATTTCCTCCACTTGAGTCGCAAAAGACTGTCCAGGCACAGGTTCCATCAAGAAAGTCTGTTGGAGGACAGCTTGGCCCCATGGCTCAAGATTTAATGGAGGTCAGATGTTATGCTAACACTATCTTTTAAAATTGAAATGGATTATTTTTTCTGGCTTGGTAAAATATTATTAAATGTTGAAGTAGACTAAATTCAGTATGAATATACACAGTGACCTTACTTTTATAATCTATCGGCTTGGCCATAGTTGTTGAGATTTCATAATTTTACCTTGCCTGGGATCAAATTTTTTTATGGTGGCGATTATTGCAATAATTTTATTCACAGTAGCAACGTTAGTTGATAACTTGTTTGAAATCAACCTGATTTAAACGTACAGTTTCCTTCATGAAACGTCCATTTTCAGTCATGAAACGTAAATTTCGCGTCAAAAAAGTAGTTTCCAAGGTTTTACCGCCGCCCCACAGTTTCTCTCTGTGGCGCGTGTTATCGTTGCTCATTGGCAATCCACAATGTGGTTACTTGGATGGTTATACCTCACTGTTAATTTAATGTTGCCAATATACATTTCAGACAATTTTGTATGGATAGCTGAACCAAACCTAAAATTAAGCTGAACTAACCAAATGTTAAGGCCCAAGTATATGGCCGTAAGATTAGGCCCTTGCACTCAACAACAGACTAGTTGAGGCTCACGATCTCTCTTGCAAACCAGGTTGAGACAAATTTATCAATAACGAGAGTTATTTTTTAAGTTGTTTTACGAAATTGATAATCGTATTGAAAAATTGCTCTCTTTGAAAAGACAGACTTTTGAATATCATTTGCGAAACTTTGTTATTTTTGTGTAGACACCTTTTTTTGGTATACTTGAGGGTTAAATTTACTATTTTTCACCGCCGCAACTTCATTTGATAACGTGTTTAGTATCACCCGGACAAAAGCGTGCATTTCCCGCCAAAAACAATAATTTCCCTTTTTCTCTCGCTTACCCGTGGTTTCTCTCTGTGGCACGTGATATCGTTGACCATTAGCGATCCACCATGTGGTGACCTCTCCTTCTGTGCCCACAGATAGTTGTAGTTGGAAATAGTGATATGAATATTTTTTGTTTATGATTGTTTTAACCCCCATGGGAGCTTATTGTAGGATGGGGGTTATTTTGCAACAAATATTTTTGGTTGGGATTATTTAAGGACTTAAAGTACTTACTTAAGTTTACACAGACACGTTTTTTGCTGTACGTGAGGGTTAAATTTACTATTTTTTAGATATTCATTTATGATTCTATAAAAAAATTTTTATAAAGTTATATATACGAAGTATAGAATATGTTTTGTTGATTTGTTGAATTTTTCTCTTTTCATCTTACAATTTTGAATATTCAGCCACGTTTGTACATTACTTTTTCATTCTGTTGCTACCTTGTTAGAGCCGTTTGGCTTCTTGTTTGCATTAGCAACAAGCGGAGTCTTCTAGTAGCAATGTTCTGTCAAGGAAAAGATATTTTGATGATTGCCGAAATGATCCGAATTTTCTATTTGATATGTTTTTATGGACAAGGAAGTTTTGTAAATTCAGATGACTATATTTAGTGAGTTCGTCATAGGGAAAACAACAAGGAAATTTATTTGTTAACGTAGAAAGCAGTTTTTTCCATAGGCCCTTCACCATAAGCAACTTTTGGTATTTTATGTTTTTGTACTAATTGATCTTCATTTCAAAATTTATTGATTTCATAGCTTGCGACTTTTATTTCCGAAATCATATACGGACTGGGTAGTACGCCACTTAAAACAAAGAAACCAGTTGGGAGCTGTATTGTCAGGGGCGTGGTCGGGATCCGAACCGCGAACCTCTTGCTTGATAATCAGTTGATTTAACTACTTGGCAAGTACTACGCAAGACATGTTTCGAGAACCTTTAATTTTGGATTTTAGTTTCAAGCTTAACTGTACAGTAGGAAATAATAATTTAAGTATGTTTGAAATCGGATTATGTGTACGCCACTTATGACAGTTTTGCGTTAAAACGTTTTTCAAGATCAAATGGATGCTATTCTAATTACTGTTATGTCTAATTACTGTTATGATAGATTAATCTTTCGTATAAGTCATAGCCATGGTTGATAATAAACCTTTACTTCTTTTTAGACTTACCTTATAGAGTGGACGAACATGACCGGCTTTCTTTGTTCGCTTGGTGGAATCTGTGTTGAACAACCGACGAAGGAAAAGTAAGTAAAATTTCAGATACGACATTTAATCAACGCCACTATTAATTGCTTTAGTGTACCTCAATGTCACTCTTTTGAAAGTAGAGAGTTTGTGTCTTGTTTTGTTAGTAAGAATGCCTTGGTATTAAAAATGAATAAAGTTTATAATATTGAATATTTTACCTTTCACATGGTCCGTAAGTTTCCTGATTTTGGTAATCAATGCTTCTGGTATATGCTAGTTTTAGTGTGGTGAAACTATCGTGAGGAAATCACTAGTTGGTCCTGGAAATATGGTTATGGTCTAAGTTGGCCAGAAATGTTAGTAAAATCTCATCTTAAGAGAAAACCATAAGTAATTACCCTGAAGAAACACTATTGTAATTTTCCAGGAATTTGTATTTTAGCGTTAGGTCATTTGTCTTCCATACAGTTTTATGCTTAAATGTTTTGGCTTCTAAAGGTAAGAAGAAAATGTATGCTTTACTTTTTATTTTCTTGTACAACTGCCAAGCTAGAAATCATAATATTTGAAGATTGCCCTGGTCTGTGGGCTGATTGAAGTTGTTATCAACAGTATATTCAACCAATTCCCATTAACTGCTTCTGTTTTCGTGTACAGTTGCCAATACCACAAAAGGAAGACACCTAAGATATCTCTGAAGAATCTTCCAAGTAGTGACTTTCTTAGTGACAATCCAGTGAATCAGTAAGTAGGATTTCGTAATCCTTTTTAATGAGTTTGAAAGCTGAATAGAGTTTTAGTTTTTAAAATTTTATTGAGAGTGAAATATTCGGACAAGATTGTTGTTTGAGGATTATTCAGAAGATAATCTCTCTCAGTTCTCATAATTCAGTGTCACCTTTGTAGATGTTTCATGCGTCTCCAAAGATGAAAATTTTTAAACATTATTTTCAATCCAAAAACATTACAGGGTTTTGTACCAGTTTACGTTGTAGAAAATGCTTCTATCTTATTTGGACTGAAGAATATATGCAGTTATACAAATAGAAAATAAGAAACAAATGTGAATTTTTTTGTTGGCGATTTCTTTTATCTTGAGTCTGCTTCTCCTACTTCTACAAGTCCCTTTTGGTAAATTGTAACCCTTCAGCACAAAAATATATTTGAGAAATTATTTTATGTTTGAGATTGTATCATGTCTTGGATGTTATTGTGGATTTCAATTACAACTTGATTCATAATAGTAGTTATTTGTTAATTAGTAATTAAATAATATTCATGGTTTTGATTGCAGTGGCAATCGAAAAATAAGATGATAAAAGATAAGACGCAATTGGAAGCAAGAAATAACTTTGTGTTTATTTTCTAATTATCTTTATATACTGATTGCTATATCTAATCTTCCTCCATGTATTTTATTCATCATCAATATCTTTCTTTGACTTCAAATTCTTTGCCTGTACCAGTAACACCACATTGAATTTAATCTGATTATCTGTATGAAAGGTTTTTCAGTAAAAATGGTCTAACTATCTTGTTTTGGGTGTTCCAGTGCATTGTAAATATTAGTAATAATTAGTTCACTGGGCATAGATATAAGAGATTTTTCATGTCGTTAGTGTTAAGCTTTTTCCGAGCTACGTTTCGAGAGATACTTCCATCGTCAGACTGACGATGATAGCCTTACATCTATGGCTTCCTCTGAGTCCATAAAATTCAGAATTTTCAAGTTAAGTGGGATTGCCTTTTTTTATTTAGATTTATAAAGGAGCTCTTGACTTTACTTATCTGCAACAACGATCACACCAGCCTTCAAATTAGAAATGGAGTAAAAGAGTCATTGGCAATTGATTTAAGCCCAGCATTGTATCCAGCATTTTTCTTATTATGCAGAGCTACAACAGAATGTTTTTTCACAGATAATGGTCAGGTAGGGTTTTTTTTGCTTTCAGTTTCAACCGAAATTTAACGGAATTAAAATTGTTTGTAACGGTAGATTTTAAAAAATTTTCAGGGTAGTTAATAAAATTTTATCATAACATTTTATCATTCAGTAATACAATTTTTATACTGTTATAACACAGAAGTATAAAGACATGATATCTTACGTTAATCAAATATATGTGTTGCTGTAAGATTAAGGCATGTCATTGAAATTACATTTTTATTAATTTTTATATTTTTTATTATATGTATATACATTTCGCGAAAAAATTGGGCATGACATAGGAATAATATTTTTGGACGTAAGGTTAATTGCTAATGAATATGAGATTTAATATAGAAATGTTGTTATCTTGCTAAATGTGGGGTATCGTGTAATAATTTTTATTGTATATTTGCATTAAAATGGGATAAAATAGGGTAAAATGTTTGTACTTAGGTAAAAAAAAATTGTTGTATCAGATGGGAGTGTGTATATATATATATATATATATGAGTAACAGTAGGGTATTATGAATTGTGATATACCAACATGTGCAAAATGAAAAAACGTAATACGTTCTTATGGAGTTTTTATCTAAGAAGGTTAGAATAAAATTTTGCTTTTTCAAGTAGAAACACATTTTCTTGGCCACTTTATTTCAGCTCCAATATTCTGTTGTAGATAAGGATGAATGACTCCCACACAACATATATTGAGCAACTGATTTATATATTAAGAAGCATTCTGGAGAACAAGGCAGAGGAAGTCTCAAGTGTCTTGTCACATTTAGCAGTGGAAGACATAGTTCTTTCAATAATCAAGTAAGTCCTTCGGAACCTAGATCCTGAACTATAATTGTAATTATAACAATTTCAGTGCCTAATGCCTTAATGTTTTGGCAACGTACTTATTTATAAAGGGTAAATCATTGAGTGTTCTTCGTTAATGTGTCACAATGCATGGATTCAAAGCGGGAAAAGTCCGCAATAGGACCGACGTATGAATCTGAGAATAGCATTAACTTATGTGAAATACTATATGCTCAAATTAAAATTTCCTGAGAAGCAAATGCCCGTTAATGTAAAGAAACATTGATAAAATTATAGTTGTGGGAATATATTACTCAAAAATTAAAGTAGACAGAATTAAATGCCTTCCTTTGTTTCATAATTGTTCGTGAATAAAGGAAAAAGTATCAGTAAATACAAGTAATGCGTGATTTTGAACCAAAACCGTAAACATAAGTTTTAAGGAATTTCTCCTGTTGTGAAGGTAAAGGCGTAGCTTATTTTTCTTTTAAACTCACAAATAGAACCAGTCTTACAAAAATGTATAGCCATTTTTGACGAAAAGGAAAATCAATTCCCTATTATATGGTATAAACCATGAAATTACGAATCAGCAATACTAAAGTTTGCGCAGTAAGATTGGTAAATGTTTACCACCATCAATATAAACTATTTTAAAGACGTCTTATGGCAAGCAGTGCGACAAGGCTTTTTTGTTTTGTTGAAATTCAGTATGGAAATCAGTCTTCCTATGCCCCGTATTGTAAGGTACTAAAATGATGCCAAATATCAGGACCATGCACAGGAAATTGGGACACAATTTGAGTTAGACGTATGGGTAGAAGGCATACGATAGAGCGTATACGATAGAGAGAGGTCATTTATTTCCAACCGGAAAGTTATGGCTTTCAAGCATGATTCTCACTTGGCAGTGTTTTGTACCACATTTTTTCAACACGACGAAACATAGTGTTCAGAAAACTGTAGGTATTGCTTGCGTCACCCCTGCATTACAGAGTAAAGATCTCCCGTGTTAATGGAGTATTTGTGACAGTTGTCTTGTGATAAATTTATTAAGCTTATTCTGCTGGTATTATGAACTGAATGGCAGGTTTTGAATACCCCACTTTATTTTTTGTTGTTGCCCTATCCTTAAGCTTTTTAAGCGTAATTTTGAAAAGACGAGGCAGCAGTAATTTATAACGTAAATGCATAAGTATAAGTCGAATTTTTGGGAACAAATTGCATGACAAAAATTTTGGGGTCGATTTGTATTAGTACTGACTCATTACATTTTTGTAAGAAAAATGAACTTGTCAGAACGACATCTGAAACCTCACCAATTTGCATCAGAGGCAGCACTTCTTGTCGGTTTTTTGAGTAGAAAAATTGGAGCGCAAGAATACTTCGTTAGGATTTACGTAAGCACATGTCAATCGAGCTCGAAAAGTTCAAAAAGGCCAATTAGAAGACAAGATCGAAAAACAGACATTACATTGCAGCAGTACTCATTTTTATTTTTGTGCCAAAATATGAATTTTATCACTTGGCTCTCAGAACAAAGAAATGAGAGGGCGCAACCTGAAAGACTGTAGTTTGGAAAATGTGGATTGGAAAAGCCTACGATTAATGATGTTAAAAGTTTTAGACTCTTTAACAGTAAGTCAAGTTAAGTTGCAAGCTTTGGAAACGCTGTACGTAAATCCATGCCCCAACACAAAAGATGATACAGAGACCGTACCCAATCAATAAAGGTTTAGTCAATTTCGCTATATTTTTGTTAGCATTGGTTTTTCGACTTAAAAGTATATTTCTTGTTTGCTTTAGGTTTTTATTATTGAATTTCCTGTTTTCTATTTTAGATACTATATAAAGTTAGAAGATTTTAGTTAAAGCGAAATAGATCATTTAAAGTTAGTTATGTCTGTTTATGTTTGAATCCAAACCAAAATCTGCTGCTTGTTTACTTTCTTTTCAAGATACCTTTGAAACGGTCAAGTTACTGTCCAAAATTCAAGTCTTCCTCTTCTTCCTCTTCTTCTTCTTCTTCTTCTTCTTCTTCTTCTTCTTCTTCTTCTTCTTCTTCTGCTTCTTCTTCTTCTTCTNTCATTTTTATTTTTGTGCCAAAATATGAATTTTATCACTTGGCTCTCAGAACAAAGAAATGAGAGGGCGCAACCTGAAAGACTGTAGTTTGGAAAATGTGGATTGGAAAAGCCTACGATTAATGATGTTAAAAGTTTTAGACTCTTTAACAGTAAGTCAAGTTAAGTTGCAAGCTTTGGAAACGCTGTACGTAAATCCATGCCCCAACACAAAAGATGATACAGAGACCGTACCCAATCAATAAAGGTTTAGTCAATTTCGCTATATTTTTGTTAGCATTGGTTTTTCGACTTAAAAGTATATTTCTTGTTTGCTTTAGGTTTTTATTATTGAATTTCCTGTTTTCTATTTTAGATACTATATAAAGTTAGAAGATTTTAGTTAAAGCGAAATAGATCATTTAAAGTTAGTTATGTCTGTTTATGTTTGAATCCAAACCAAAATCTGCTGCTTGTTTACTTTCTTTTCAAGATACCTTTGAAACGGTCAAGTTACTGTCCAAAATTCAAGTCTTCCTCTTCTTCCTCTTCTTCTTCTTCTTCTTCTTCTTCTTCTTCTTCTTCTTCTTCTTCTTCTTCTGCTTCTTCTTCTTCTTCTTCTTCTGCTTCTTCTTTGTCGTCGTCGTGCCCTTAACATATCACAGGTGATTTGATCATTGCTTGGTGGTGTTATTGGTAACAGATGTTGGTTGGTGTAATTCCTCTGGTAGGCAGTTTGGGGCAGTTGGGCAGCTGAGCAGGTGTTTCATTGTTTGTATTTGGCCGCAGATGCAGAGGTCAGAGATTGTGAAACCCCAGGTCTTTCGAGATGCCATGCATCAGCCATGCCCCACACGTAGACGGTTTAGCGGTTTCCTTGTGTCCCATGTCTCAGTGCTACCAGACGCTATCGTCTACTGGGGCTCTTTTCCTCTGAATTTCCAAATTCGTCCTTTGCCTCCCACGTTGACCCATCGTTCACGCCACATTCTTTCTCGATTTGCTAAATTAGGCATATCAAGAGGTGTCTCTGAGTCCAGGAAACCATTGCGTGACGGCAGGCGCTTTCTTGGCTGTTTGTGTTGGAACAGGATATTTTCGGCATTTTCGGTATATTTAGACATATTCGCTTGGTATTGGTGTCTTGTATGTGTATATTGTTTTATTTCTTTGCTTTCCTCTTGGTAAAGTGAAACACAAAAAGTACCTTTTCCTGGTTAGTTTGGGTTGCCATTGATTAAAATACCGTTCAGTGTGAAGAAAGTTGCAGGAAATAGGCTCTATTAGCTTTTCTGGTTTTGCAGGAATAGAAGATGCCTTGAAACTGTTTAAGACGTCTTCTTTCTTTAAACTTTCAAAAAAGGTTTCCGCTGAAATGTTAAGCCCTCATAGGTGGAACTTCGAAAGGAATCTCAGATAGGCTTCATTGAGCAACTATTATTACTTTTGTTCAGAGTATATGCAAGAATCGGCACAGGGTTTCTAATCCTGGCATATAGGAGTGTCTTATAACAAAACTAGTCATTTTTATTTTCCAGTGGGACCCAATTTCTCTTCGGGAAAAGGAGCATTTTCTGTTGTCCGACCACGGTGATTATGTAGTGATTATATAGTGTATACGATTTTTTAAAGTAGTTAGTGAGTTTTGTTAGTGTTATCTGCAAAATCATTGCTCTGTTGTTTACATATTGTTTTATTTTTTGTAGGTACATTAGGAACTTACCAATCAATGTTCAGTCCTTAGTCATAAGAGGAAAGCTATGCCAGTTAGCTGAAAGCGTATGTTAAGCAAAATAATTTAAACATAGTTATTTATTTTTTGTAACAACAACACGAGAGACAAGGCAATTATAAAGTGGGCCACCATTACACTGTCGTTGAATATTATACTGTGGGTACGAAAACCAAAAAAAGCCCACTTACTAATACAGCATGTTACGCGAAGTAGCCAGTGAGAATGTCATTGAGTTTACTAGACAGTGAATTAGTAAGCCAGAAAGTGGACCAGTCAATTATAATCCCAGTGCATCGCAAAGCTAGTGAGTCAAAGAGTCTGAGAATCAGTGAAACTGTGAATTAACGAGTCAGTCACAGAGTTAGTCCCCGAACCACTGCTTCATTTGAGTTACCTAACGAGACACGTCACAAATCAGACCTTCAATGGGTCATTTTAGAGAGTCATGCAGTATTTCAAATTTTAACGAACATATCCAATTATTGGCTAGCAGTTAGTGAGAAAACAGAGGCTTATTTGAAATGNCAGAAAACTGTAGGTATTGCTTGCGTCACCCCTGCATTACAGAGTAAAGATCTCCCGTGTTAATGGAGTATTTGTGACAGTTGTCTTGTGATAAATTTATTAAGCTTATTCTGCTGGTATTATGAACTGAATGGCAGGTTTTGAATACCCCACTTTATTTTTTGTTGTTGCCCTATCCTTAAGCTTTTTAAGCGTAATTTTGAAAAGACGAGGCAGCAGTAATTTATAACGTAAATGCATAAGTATAAGTCGAATTTTTGGGAACAAATTGCATGACAAAAATTTTGGGGTCGATTTGTATTAGTACTGACTCATTACATTTTTGTAAGAAAAATGAACTTGTCAGAACGACATCTGAAACCTCACCAATTTGCATCAGAGGCAGCACTTCTTGTCGGTTTTTTGAGTAGAAAAATTGGAGCGCAAGAATACTTCGTTAGGATTTACGTAAGCACATGTCAATCGAGCTCGAAAAGTTCAAAAAGGCCAATTAGAAGACAAGATCGAAAAACAGACATTACATTGCAGCAGTACTCATTTTTATTTTTGTGCCAAAATATGAATTTTATCACTTGGCTCTCAGAACAAAGAAATGAGAGGGCGCAACCTGAAAGACTGTAGTTTGGAAAATGTGGATTGGAAAAGCCTACGATTAATGATGTTAAAAGTTTTAGACTCTTTAACAGTAAGTCAAGTTAAGTTGCAAGCTTTGGAAACGCTGTACGTAAATCCATGCCCCAACACAAAAGATGATACAGAGACCGTACCCAATCAATAAAGGTTTAGTCAATTTCGCTATATTTTTGTTAGCATTGGTTTTTCGACTTAAAAGTATATTTCTTGTTTGCTTTAGGTTTTTATTATTGAATTTCCTGTTTTCTATTTTAGATACTATATAAAGTTAGAAGATTTTAGTTAAAGCGAAATAGATCATTTAAAGTTAGTTATGTCTGTTTATGTTTGAATCCAAACCAAAATCTGCTGCTTGTTTACTTTCTTTTCAAGATACCTTTGAAACGGTCAAGTTACTGTCCAAAATTCAAGTCTTCCTCTTCTTCCTCTTCTTCTTCTTCTTCTTCTTCTTCTTCTTCTTCTTCTTCTTCTTCTTCTTCTGCTTCTTCTTCTTCTTCT
>RDPX01000136.1:477565-491815 GCA_003991215.1 Morbakka virulenta | reverse complement strand
TATCAGTGATTGCATTTCATCCATCAATTTCATCCATCCATCCCATCTATCCATGTTATCCATCCCTGTCATCCATCTCTTCCATCCATCTCATCCATCCATCTCTTCCATCCATCTCATCCATCCATCTCATCCATCCATCTCATCCATCCATCTCATCCATCCATCTCATCCATCCATGTCATCCATCCATCTCATCTATCCATGTCATCCATCCATGTCATCCAACTCATCCAACTCATCCATCCATCTCATCCATTCATCTCATCCAACTCATCCAACCATCACATCCATGTCATCCATCTCATCCATGTCATCCATCCCATCTATTTCATCTATTTCATCCATTTCATCCATTTCATCCATTTCATCCATCCCATCCATGTCATCCATTTCATTCATTTCATCCATTTCATCCATTTCATCCATTTCATCCATCCCATCTATCTCATTCATCCCTTCCATCCATCCCATCCATTTCATCCATCCCATCCATTTCATCCATCCCATCCATCTCATTCATCCCGTCCACCTCATCCATCTCTTCCATTTCACCGGTCCCTTCCATCTCACCGGTCCCTTCCATCTCATCTACCCCATGCCATCCTACGCCATCTCATGTCATCCCATGCAATCCCATGTCATCCCATGCAATCCCATGCCACTCCATGCCACCCGTCCATCCATCGATCCATCCATCCCTATGATGTATAATATACAATGTATTATATGAAAGTAGTGTCTGTTAGTATATTGTTATCAGACTTGTTACTTTTCATGTTTCTGTGATGCTTTACCTGTACACGTAAATATAAAATATAAAATTTAGTAAATGGTCTAATTTACCTCAACAACATATAGTAAGTAACTCTAGTATCCTGCACTCTTCAAGTGACTTGTTTATTGTTGAAAATGTTTAATTAAACTTACAAAATTGCTGAAAGCTCAGTCACAGCTAACAGTGGAAATTTAATCAACCGAGAGCTCAAGTCCTTGAATTTTTTCAGCCTCCATTTCATTGTTTATTAACCAATCAGGTTTTTTGGTATTTTTACAGATTATGAGTCGTCATGCTGATCTTTCCTTCCGGCAAGAGATGAAATTTCGCAACAAATTGGTCGAATACTTGACAGAATGGGTTTTATCTGCTTCTGAAAGGATAAGCAGTGTAATGTCAGCGGAGCTCCTAGCAATATCTTGGTATTTTACATTCAGTAGTACTGTTATTTCACTTTGCATTAAATTTAGTAACTTATATATTTTTTTCTTTGTCCAAATTTGTGGAACTTACTAAGAGTACTTAAGGGAAGTTCAAAAGCTCTTGCAGTGTGTCAGGTCAAACGTATCACCACGAAAAAAATAATTTGATAGGCAACAGTTAAACGTGAGTATGTCATTGAACTTCACCATGAATGTGATCATTAATGGGAAGTATTAAATTAAGTTTCTAAATTTATCGCCCAATTCTTTCACATATCTGTTTCGGGTAAGGTCATCAAAGTCATTTCTTTTTGCATTGGGATAGGATAGGAATGTTTCAGAAACATAGGCATAGGCTTCGGCCAGCCATTATGGTATAACAGCAAAGGCTAAGCTGTACAACATCTACGTAATACGTTGTGTTATATGGGTTTAATTGTGCCTTATGTAGACAGCCTTTAATGTATTAACTGGTAATTTTTTACTTCAGTTTTCTTCTTGACTATCAACTGACACAATGAAAATAATTGTGCGGCCACATATCACTTAATCATTAACTTTTGTCAATGTTTTGAAACACAGAATACTTAAAACTAAGGTCATACTACGTGATGGGATGCAGAGCCGATAGGAATCTGTGTTGAGAGTAGTGTTAGGGGAAAACCTTACAGATAAAGGCTAACACGACATTTCATGAATAATATTTAAATCCGTACAGAAATAACATTGTTCCTCCTTAATGTAAACATAAGTGAACGTAAAAGACTCCTGTAATTTTGTAGTGATGACAGCTGAGTTGAAGTGCAAGTACGTAGGAGAATGAAAGTGTGAAGTAGGACTGGTTTGGGTAACGACATACATTTCTCTTACCGTGAAGAAATGAGCTGCAAAGGTTTTGGATTTAAAACTTTTCAAACAGAAAAAATTATTTTTGTTTTTAAATGGTTCCACAGAAAAAAAAAATTAAGAACCTTTATGTTTACTGTATACATGTAAATAAATGGTCCTATCTACTTAGTGTCATTTATGTAGCTGTCACCTTAACTGTTTTTATGTGTAAAATAGGTCATTACTGCTATGATTCTTGTAAACACCCATTGTATCAAGGGGTGTTGTTAGAGATTAGATTTGATTAGAAAATAAACATTATTTTGAGAAGCGTTTAAAAAGAATGTAAGCCTTCAATAGAGAAGGTACGGTATAAGGCTACAGGGATATCGAATATTAAGGGCATTTTTTTACCTCACACGACCAATTAATTTGCAAAAAAACGTAATATTTATTTGAGACCAAAAGGCTAATACCTATTATCCATTGTTGCAGACCTGTTATGCACTCATTATCAGAAACCTTTTACACAGCCCTGGCATAGTGTTCATCTAGCTAGATGTTGTTTCAGTTGAATAAATACCATAAGCGGAGAGGAGAGTGGTCAGTGATTGTGTGGTTATGTTGATGGTGACCTGCAGATTTTTAATTGTTTACGTAAGAAGCGTTTTGAAAATATTATTTGTACCAATTTCTTTTATTTATACCAATTTGTTTATCCCCGACCTACAAAGAAACGTTTCTTAAAATTAGTTAGTGTGGATGATTCTGTAAATTGTTCACGTTTGATTGTCAGTATTTTTATATTCTGTGCAATAAGAAATTTTTCCTTTCAAAATTCAGTCGGTATTTCTTTTTTTTTTTACAGCAAGCGACTGTCGCGGAGTCATTATACAGCGTAGACAAACCTAGTTACTATATAACATTTCTAATCATCTTACCTGGTNATTATCAGAAACCTTTTACACAGCCCTGGCATAGTGTTCATCTAGCTAGATGTTGTTTCAGTTGAATAAATACCATAAGCGGAGAGGAGAGTGGTCAGTGATTGTGTGGTTATGTTGATGGTGACCTGCAGATTTTTAAATGTTTACGTAAGAAGCGTTTTGAAAATATTATTTGTACCAATTTCTTTTATTTATACCAATTTGTTTATCCCCGACCTACAAAGAAACGTTTCTTAAAATTAGTTAGTGTGGATGATTCTGTAAATTGTTCACGTTTGATCGTCAGTATTTTTATATTCTGTGCAATAAGAAATTTTTCCTTTCAAAATTCAGTCGGTATTTCTTTTTTTTTTTACAGCAAGCGACTGTCGCGGAGTCATTATACAGCGTAGACAAACCTAGTTACTATATAACATTTCTAATCATCTTACCTGGTTACTTAGTAGCAGTGAAAAAAATAACTTCCGTAGTTTCTTTGTGTTGTATTGTTAAAAAGTGGGCTTTTGTTTGTACAAGCGATTGATTGAAGTAGAATAAAACGTTGAATGATTCTTTGAGTAGCTACCCTACATCCTGAACTGAAGCTTTTGCGCACCGTATGTATCAGTGAAAGATCCTTTCTATAGTGTTGGTCAAACATCTTAAAAAAAGTGAAAACAATAATGCGTGCTTCTTGGTGGTTTAATCGTTTCTTGCATGCTTGCCATTTCTTGAATGTGTGCAGGGATTTGAATTTTGTATTCCCCTTGTCCTTGACGAATCACTTTCTAACTTCCTAGGTTCTTTACTGTAGAGCAGCTTCTGATTCCTTTAAGGCATTATCTTTTAGCAGGTCTCTTTGTTTTATGATATTGACAGCATAGTTTTATAATTTTGTTTTTGAATTTACAGTTCCCTGGATGAAGCAGCTATGAAAGCAATTGTTGTGCTATTAAAGGGACTGCCACTTCAGCCGGAGACTGTGGAGTCGGATATTATGGAAGCAAAATCACAATTGTTTTTGAAGTACGCATATTCAAACTTAAGCTACGGTTTTCTTTAAATTTTAAGTTGTTTTGGTTATATATATTATGGAGGTTGTTTGTTTGTATTCCACAAATTTGTATTAAATCATCTTACTGTTGTCATCCAGGAAATGTATTCCCTTTGTTTTCGTTTGTGTTGGATTCAAAGCTGCATAAAACAAGGAATTGACGAAGAAAATGGGATTGTTATGGGTATAACATTTGAATGCAGTATCAAAATAAGAAAAGTTAAGGTCTCCACAGTTATTCATTTTCTGCTAGAACCAATTGTCTCTAAACAAGTTCTTTTGTAATGTACACCATGTTTTTTGTAGACATGGAAATCTGCCTGCTGTTTCATACCTAAGCCTATTCTTCAGATGAAACTTCTCCAATGTACACCCAGAGTTTTCCGTATCGTCTCATTGAGCAGATCAGTGAAAAGAATTGACTGAGTAACTTAGCTCTAGGCCAAGTTAATAAAGAGTTTTTTGGTTATTTTTTTTATTTGGTAGTTTATAACGCTTCTTTAGAGCCTCATTGAGAGACGTTCTGATGAAACCGAGTCAAAATTCGACATTACCAACATGGTTTGAAAGGACCTGGAAATATGCTTTTTTAGTTGTGTATACATAACGTTTTGTATTAAAGACTTTATGTAATAAGCCATCCTTGAAATACGTAAAGTAAAACATAAATGATTGAGTACACATTTTTCTGTATTATTTTGTCACTGTTAGAGGACATTGTTCATCCTTGCAAAACATATGAACATATTATGGTAGAATTCGTCTTTCTCACCATGCTAAAACGTTTTGGGTATAGCAAAATTGTAATTCAAATTTATCAGATCTATTAGTCAACTTGTCAAACGCATCCATCAAGTCACTCCAACGTTATAGTTTTTTCAGCTATTAAATACAAGGTAAGGCTCTTTTCCAGAGGTACTTTGATACTAATGGAGTATTCCCGCATTTTGTCTTTCATTCCAAGGAGTGGCAAAAAATTAAAAGTTATATATTAGTATCTGTTATACGAACTAATAATTGAGGTCTTCTGAGTTCATATTTTTGTTGTCTTTATTTTTATTTTGTTACGTTTTTTATCACATTTGTTACACAATCGCGATTTAAAAAATCCAATAAACCATGTGTTCGCAAAATACTGGGTATGTGTCAAATATAGACACATTAACAACAGAAAAGTATTTTTATGGTACGTTTTATTGATATTTTTTTTTCGTCAGGCACTTCACCCTGTTCATGAATATTCTGAACAAATGTTATGAAGCAGCGGAAGACAAAGACCTTGGAACCCGAAGCACACTTGCCCCACATTATGCAAGTTTAAGAACAAATACAGTACAAGCGATGTCCAATATGCTAAGTGCCAATATTGATAGTGGATTGATGCATTCAATAAGTAAGCATAACATTTGCTATTTATTTTATTACGCAGCCCCCTTTTCGGAGAAAAGGTTTGGGGCTTTTTATAGTTACTTTGTTTGTACACCTAGCAAATACGCTGAGTATCTGCTTTATTTAAATGTGTAATATTACCTGACTAATGCTTTAAGCTGATACATATGTCTCAGTTAAGGTATAGAGATACGCATTTAGTAGGGTCGTTGTCTACCTTTTAAAGTGTAGGGTAAACGAAATTGTTTGCTCATCCAACAGTTACATTTGTTAGCCACTGTAGCATTTCAGTGTGATTATATTTGAAATTTGTGCTTTTTTGGATTAAAGGAGGAAAAACTCAGTTGACTTTGTGAGAAAGTATTAAAAGCTTAAAAATCTTGGCTTCCGTTTATTCTGAATATTCTAAGGGTATGAAGCCTAAGATGACATCCAATCCTACTTCAAACAGTAATAATGCGACATCTTTGCGATAGCTATGAAATTATTTGAAAAAAAATGTTTAAACAAAATGTTTTCTGAAACCAAGTATCTAATAAAACTATCAACTTCATGGTATACAAGTGTTATATCCTTGTACACTTATGTTTTCACGAAGACTACAGTTCATAAAACAAATGTAAATAAAATGAAATAATTGAACTAATGTCCAGGGGGCTTAAATCATTTTTCACTTGGGTGTTTTTGTGAATATTATGACAAATGATATCATGTGAATTATAATTTTATGATTTTCTTAAAAAGTACCGTTGCAATTTTCATAGACGTTAATTTTCCCCGTTTGTTTGTTTGGTTGTTGGAACTGAAAAATCAATATCCAGAAACTTCTTCACATGGGGTATTGCTGTTATGATAGGTGCACCTTCCTTAGCACGTTTGTGACCACATATTTTGAGGTGCAAATCCTCGTGGATTTAAACAGCTAACTAGAGAGAATTGACTTGAATCATGATCATTGAATTTCCTACCCAAGGCAGTTGAGCCCTGAAAGTATAGGCAACTTAAGGCAATTTCAGCAACAACATTTTTAGTTATCATGGATGTATACGTTGCCCGGCTACTGTTTAAGTTTAGTGGTTCGGACGTTGGTGTAAAGCCTTTTCCTTTGACTGGAAGATACGAAAATAGAAACCAACTTAACGTAGTTACTTTTGTGGATACTTTGGAGCTTTTTAAGTTGCAGCCGAAGTGTTCAAGCTGTCAGAATACATTAATTTGCAGATTAATGTCATTTCCTAGCATTGGTAGACGATTAGATCCTGGATGCTCGTCAGAACCCAGGATCTTATTATCACAAGACATAAAGGGCTTGAAGTACAAATCTTTGTTCCTTCCAGTATTTACCAAACATTTGACGCTGTCGGCAGGTGAACTCGAGATAGAATATGCCTCTTCAGCCTGCCCCTTCTCATAGATGTCGTCTGTATTGATTTTGATAAACTTTGATACATTTGGAGAAGCAGCAGCAGGACGTCCCTGTCTGTGAAACGTCAAATTCTGGTTCGTTTAGAACAGCTAAAAGGATGCAGTACAAGCAAATTGTCTGGCTCTATTTAGCTGTCAGCGACCAGCGCTTTTGGGATCTTACCATTGCCATTGGCTCATGTTTCTGAGGTTGACATTTGTTTAAGTCGATTGTTGGACCTCCTGCTGTGGTATATAACTTTGTCACCGAAGTACCCCGTCAGTTTTCCTTTGGTGCCGATATCTGGTAAGAAGTCCTTCAGAGAAATATTTCGGGTTAGATTGTCAAATTTTGCGTGGTAATATGTCGACTCTTTCCTGAGAAGCTAGGATTTGCCATCGAAGTGAATAAAGTCTGAAAAGTTGCACCTGTCGTCGTCAATGACTTAAATATTGACGCTGAAATGGGAATTTAGAGCCTCAGCAGAGTTAAAAAGGTTGCGGCAGAAATGGCCTGCACTTAAATGACAAGAAGACAAAATTCTTGGTATTCATCCACTGTCAATGAAAGACTTCACCTTTACTTTTATCATAAAGAGAAGCATCAACCTTAAGAAAACAAGTTTATTCAAAACAGTTTTTTGGGAGAGATGGGGTCAATAAGCTTAGATTTGCGACAATCAATTTAACCTCTTGAGACTAAACCATAGAAAGGCAGGTTATGTCATCCTCCTTATGTATAGAAACGTCTAAGATAAACATGTACCGGTTTCATTGGGCGTAAAAGTCTTGATTGCCCTGCAAACGTACATTTGGACCATGCTACATGTTTAAGAATTTAACCTCTTCCAGTATCAATGAGAATCGGAATTTAGCACTTACGATGACCAACAAGTGAAAGAATATCCGCTTTTGGTTATACCGTTCATTCAAAAAGAATTAATTGTGATAGCATTTTCAGTTAAAAAGAACACTTCAGGAAAAAGGCTACATAGTTGTTTTAAACTGGAATTTAGCATTCTTGCGTTTTAAATTCTGGCAAGTCGGTTGTTCCTTACTTCTTTTTATGATGTTGGGTTTTCCGTTAGGGTAAATTTCCGCTAGTTCTTGTCAAAATGACATTGCCGTTGCTCTGTCGGATTGGCATTCTCAGGCGGATTAAGTCTTAAATTTAACATAGTGACGAAGAATATTTATGGCCATGATCAACCAAGATCTTGTGATCTTGATTCGATTTCGGCAGCTGACGTAAACGAGTGTGGTTCTGAGCTATTTTCTTTGGTTTTCATACTTCTCAATCAATATTTGAATGCTGTTTTCAGTCACCCCAGAAAGTTCTTTTTGTTGCCCCAGTCTTAATGAATGCAGGCAATGCCTCTGATCCCGTCAAACAACGAACTGTAAATTTATTTTTTTTTGTCATTTTGCCATTCGTACTGATTTTAAGTGGCTTATCAACAATGAAGCGGTAAAATTGTTGAAGAGCGTAAGTCTTTTTGTTAGTCATCGGTTTGAATTTAGAAAATATCACTTCTTTGGTAATTTTTAAATAGTAATCAATATATCTTTGGATTGATATGTATGACTGGTGAAGGGCACGCTATAGCTCTTGAGATTTCAAAGGCATTTGATTGATAAAATGTGGCATGCTAACTTCACGAGGTTTCTAATTATGGTTTTGATGAAAGGGTCTATTATCATTCAGTTCTTACTCTCTTATCGTTAATTGCTTATCATAGTGGATGGAATTACCTCTAAGGAACATTCCTTTAACCGGTCGTTCATGAAGCTTCTATTTTTTATCCAAGAGTCTTTTGAATCAGTGATCTTCCCAGTAACTTGCTTGAGTTCGTTAACATTTTTGCTGATGTCACCACCCCGTATTTTGGTATTGGCCTGGGAACAACTCGGTGAAAACAAGTCAGACTTGCAGAGTGCTTTGAGACAGCGAGAAACAGTTGTAATGAAATTTCTTGCTCTTCTTTTTGTTGTTGTTTCTTCTTCTTCTTCTTCTTCTCCTCCTCCTCCTCCTCCTTCTCCTTCTCCTTCTCCTCCTTTACGGCTGTTGGTCCCGCATGGAAGGGTCAGCTGCCCGGGTCTTCCACCTCCAGGTTTCTCTTTCCAGGGCCTCTTCCTGACGTACGCCGAAGTAGCCCATATTCTTCTTTATATTATCTCCCCAACGCTTCTATAGTCTTTCTCTCGGACTTCGACCTGGTACTATACTTTCCAAAGCCACTTTTGCTGGGTGTCCTTCTTCCCTCCACCTCACATGTCCGCACTATCTCATTCTTTGCTCCTTGGCCTTCTCATTGATGTCACTCGTTCCCAATTCTCTCCTGATGTCAATACTTCTTTCACTATTTCTCAGCGTCACACCTTTGATTCTTCTCAACATCCTCATTTCTGTTTCTTCCTATAACCTTTCCTCCTTCTTTCCCATTGTCCACAGTAAAATTCCCTTGCTAATTGTAGCTATTTTTCTTAACGTCTTCATCCTCATGCAATTGTTGGCCCTAATTTTAATAAATGTTTTCTTTAGTGTAGTTTTTCCCTCAGGCGGCCAGATTGTTGAGCTCTTTTTGTTCTGAGTGCTTTCATCTATCGTGTCCCTTGATCGTTTTCAAGTCTATGGTCAACTCTTGACTCATGGCTTGGTTTTTCCTTTCGTTTCCATCAAAATTACAAAACAAAAGAAAACCTGTTAAACCAATTTACTCAAAAAGAGGGAACAAAAGCGTATTTTGAGCCTGCACGAAAATCAATCCTTTATCCGGTAGTCACCAAGCTTTCTTAAACTTCGACAAATGCTTCTTAGCATGTTGTTTTACTATTTTCCAGTTTTATTATTACTTTTACATTTAGTGGTTTGTTTGTGGAGTAAAAGGGCAGACTTTCCTTTAATACGGATGTTTGTTTTTTTGAAGGTCTTGGTTACCATGAAGACCCCCAGACAAGATCGACGTTTATGGAAGTACTAACTGATATTCTCAAACAGGTGATTTCTAATTGTTTTGATGACGAAGTGATACGACATGCTGTAACAGAAAATCATGTCAGATTAAAAACATTGAAATTCTTACTGATATGTTAATGAAGGTTCTGCCCCCTTAACAACTTTGCACCCCATGCTCCATTTCCTTGGAAATATAAGTATCTGGCAAGACGCCATAGTCATGGACAAATTTTTTTGCATCAGGTCTAGTGCAGATGTTCCAAGAGACAATATTTATATTATCATTTTACTGCAGATGTCGTTCACAGACCTGATTTATGGGAAAGAATTAGAGAGCCACAAACTTTTATATTAATATCAAATTGTAGTAGTATTTCTGAACCAGGCAAAAAAGCATTTTTGAACAAAATCCAAGCCTATTTTGTTCCTACATTCATTGCATTTTGAAATGATTTTATTGTGGATTTGATTTTTTTCAGTATTGTTGTAATTAGCTGTACTGTAAAGGTCAGCACTTACGAAATTTAAAGCGTATTTGATTTATTTGCCTTTAAATAGTAATATATGAGGGTACCAAATGGTTTTAAAGGGTTATATGTGGCTGCTATATTGTTTATGATGCCCGTGTCATTGAAACGTTGTTCTGCCCATCTAAAACAATGACATAAGTTTTAGAGCCATCCTTGGGCATGGTGAATGCGTTGCATAAACTGTTTGTAATTGGTTTTGGTATTGTTGTTGCATGATATTTATTTGAAGCCTTATCTAGTATGAAAATCCATAGCCAAGCTTGTTTCAAATAAACGTGGAACATTGAAAGTAACATCTTCCAGTCCTTTTACTCACAGTGGCTGTAGCATACGGCAATTGCAGTTAAGAGTACCATGTTTCTGTGTGACTGTTTCAATGACCTCATTTTGTTCCTTTTGTTATGATAATTCCGAACAGTGCACCAAGATGCCAGAGCTACGATCCGCAGTATCTTTAAACGTAAGGATGCGAGTGCCAATGTTTGGGAGAACAATAAAATTAGAACGAATAATTTCTTTATATAAAAGTGACCAAGAGCTCAAGTGAGCTATATTTCTTGTCACACGAGACGCCAAATTACACCCAAGTGCCTGCGTTGTGACCTTCACTAATGGAGCCTATTTGG
The DNA here is from genome assembly GCA_003991215.1 of Morbakka virulenta. Lineage (NCBI taxonomy): Eukaryota > Metazoa > Cnidaria > Cubozoa > Carybdeida > Carukiidae > Morbakka > Morbakka virulenta. The sequence goes on along the minus strand of RDPX01000136.1, from coordinate 480,902 downwards.
TCCAATTTTGATGTCTAAACATATCTCAGATATTTTTTCCCCTATAAATACATGTACCTTAATTATACATAAACTATACTACAGACACATTTACGTTAATTTGGGATTCTGAACAAGGAATAATTTTTGTAATCAAAGATGTGGACTGTTAATATTTGCACTTTTTTCACGGATTTTTTTTTTTTGTATTTAAGAATTATATGCATTGTAATAGTTTTGTCATTTTCAGACCCAAAATATTACCCAACTTTGGCGGTGGCCCCTTGTGAAATGGACTTCGTAAAAGCAAAGAATTTCATAAGTAAATTCAAGATTGTATATGTAGCATTTTACTTTTTGAATTATCAATGCCTCTACAGGGAACGGAGTTTGACAACCTTGCAGAAACTGTCATAGCGGATCGATTCGAAAGACTTGTGCAATTGGTAACTTTAACATCAGAAAATGAAGATCTTCCCATTGCTATAGCATTGGCAAGTGTCGTCCCATCAGAACAAATGGTAAGCCGGCCTCCCTATTTAATAACCGTTTTAATGTAGACATGCAGACACATAATGAATTTACTGAAGTACCGTTTTGGTCAACAGTTGCAGCTAAAGTTGTCTGGTGTTGTTTTTTTTATCCACCTGTTTTCTAAAATTGTTTTAGAGTATGCATATTGTTTGAGGTGGTGTCGCATTTGTTACTGTTTATATTTTGACTGAGAAACCTCACTATTAGTTGTGAACATCAAAATAGACAGTGGGGTATATAGGTGTTGGATACCTTGATATACATATATACTGCATTTGTAACATTTTTTCTTACAAATTCTTTAATTTCATTTTAGGATGAGCTTGCTCAAGTGTTAATCAACATTTTTGATGCAAAGGGAATGTCCTATGATTTGCTTTCAAATCTTTTCAAACAAGAGGTAAACGTAAATGATGTTCTGAAAGTTAGTATTATTATTAGTATTATTTTGGATACTGAAATCTGAAAAACAGGGGTTTGAAGTGCATTAGAGTATATGAAGTACATGACAAGTATACTGCGCCCTTAAAGTGCTTAGTCAACGTTGTTCTCTATTTACCATTTTTTAAAGCAGCAACGTGTGTGCAATGGAACTTTCTACACTGTTGGGAAACTGATATTACTACGCACTGTACGTTAACAATGTGGAATGCCTCCAGTGTAGAATGTTATTTACGAGGTCCATTTTTACAGGTACCTGCTGTATCTGTCTATCACTCATACTAGCTACCCATCCTCATCCCTTTTTTTCAACATTCCTTTCAGCATTTCGTTCACCCACCACTCCCATCTCACTTCTGTCGACCTCATGACTCTCTCATACCACACGTAACTTTCCCTTTCTCGCTACTTACACAATGATTTTGGGTTGTTGTGGATTTTTTTTCGTCACCCGGCACATCACTGTTCTTTTGTATTTTGCTGTTCTTCTTTTTCTATCGTATTTCTCGAAGAGTAGTTTAGTTAGTAATTAAAGCAAAAAACAAAACAAAACAAAAACAAAAAAAACCAAACACTAATATCTAATATCTAATATCTAATATCTAATTATCGTTTGTTCGCACGACCATTGCTGATTCCAATTTTCCTTTCTAAAATTTATTGCCGAAAGGTTCTCCATGCAGAAGGAATGCAGACTGTATTTCGTGGAAACAGCTTGGCAAGCAAAGCAATGACCTACTCCTTCAAAATTCACGGGTCTGGATATTTACACACCTTGTTGGAGCCCCTCATATCAAGTATGATGGAGAGAGAAGACAGGTCTTTTGAAGTTGACCCTATGAGGTAAGTCAATGTGTTATATCTGTGATAATATCATGTTAGCACAGGGTATGGGGATAAAACGTCTAGTTTAACATTTAATGAGTTGTTCTTTTTATTAGATTTCCATTTAATACCATGCAAAAATTGTGAATTAGAGAGTTGTGTGTGTTGTTCTTTCTTTTTGGGGGTAGAAATATTTTTGCCTTGGACGTATTCCGAGCTATGAAAATGTTGGTTGTGAAACACAAAACAGGATATATTATAATTCAGTAACTACCATTTTATTTCCATAGGATCGAGGGGAATGAAAATATTGTGGAGAACAGAAAGCATTTGACAGAGCTTGCAGACACCTTTGTGGAACGTGTCATTGGGTCCAAAGAGAGGCAAGTCTTTTTATTATGTATTTCATTTTATTGTTGTGTAAGAGATCGTAGATTGCTTCATGTTACATTTAATTATGTTATTTTTTGTTATCTTAAACTGTATTAGGAAATTACTTCAGTTAACATGATTCGACGATAAATCTGTTAAAACGTTGCAAGCCAAGTATTAATTTAGACTGTTTATGAAGATTTATTTTTCTTTCAGCATGCCACAACAGCTTCGAAGTCTCTGTTATTGCCTGAATAAGGTAAGTTCTTTAGTGTGAATTTGTATACTAATACCAATATTTACACTAATATACAATGTAAACAATAAAGGTTCAACATATTCCTGCATTTATTCCCGGCACAACTCATGACGAGATATGGTGTATAGCCTCATGAATTTGATGATTCACGGTAGGGTGTGCTTCCAGTATATTTGTCATAAGTATTTTAAGGGATAAAATGGATACCTGGGACCGTGGGATGTGGAAGAGGAGGATCACCACGGCTACCCCGTCTTCTTGTTCACTTAAATTCCTAAATGAAGAATAAGAATAAGAATAGCTCTACTGACTACTACCGAGTTCGGATCAAACGTAAGATTGCGGGCAAAATGGTAATAGTGGCTCGTGAGGTCGTGGAATATTTACGTTCCTTATTTTCCTTTTGTTTTCAACGGCAGTAGTCGAATGCGTTTATGATGTTGTTTTGTTTTACGACTGAAATTTGTTTCCAGGGGAATATTTGTAGTAGTGGTGTTTTTCCACTCATACACCAAACTTAGAATTATTTTATGTTTAACTTTTAAATTTTATGTTTAAGTTTATTTTCACAATGTTGTTCACTGGTTGAAATGATTTACTCTATTATTATTATTTTTTAATTATTATTATTATTGTTATTATTATTATAAAATCTGTTTATTTTAATTGCGTTTTCATACAATTACTAACCGGGTCACACCCAGTGACCTAAGGCGAGTAAAGGTTTTAAATGTATTGACAGGAACTTGTATGTATAAGTATAAAATTGTAAAAAAAATATATAAAAATTTGGTAAAAAATAATTAAAATTTATAAAAAAGGACTATAAAAATAATAAAAATAATTTAGATATATATATATATAAAAAAAAGTAAAAAAGTATTGAAAAAATATACTGTTTACATGGAAAGAGTTTTTCTGAGGATA
>RDPX01000136.1:432407-470385 GCA_003991215.1 Morbakka virulenta | reverse complement strand
ACAATTCTCCATCGATTATTACCGGAGATACATATCGCCCTGATCTGTTAGTAATTGATAAAGGAAAGATTTATATTCTAGAACTTACAATCGGCTTTGAAACAAATATTGAAGTGAATTCGAAACGTAAATCAGAAAAATATGAATTTCTGCTAAGATTTCTAGGCAAAAATTATCAAAAAGTTATATTTGTCAATTTAAGCATTGGCGCGATAGGAGCAATCGGAAAGAGTACACATTCGGTAGCGAAGATGTTAGCGGAAATAAGTTACGATAAAAGCGAAATCTCATATATCATAAAGAAGATCATATGTGTGGTAATTCGAACCACATATTACATATTCTGTCAACGTAGTAAGACATGGGATCAGCCTCCCCTCCTTTATTGGTGACTACGTTACTCTGTGCGTCCCTGTTACCATGCCTTGATAGTGAGTGGTATTTCTTAGGGTAATGATGTAATGTATACACGGCATACAATTGTATTAAGTGATAACATGGAAAAATATATGCTTGAAGTTTAAAAAAAAAATTATTATAAAATTAAATTAAATTTATTAAATTAAATGTATCATAAATTTTTTTCCAATTTCTCAATATAACGTTTTGGCATCTGTTTCAAATATCTTGTTTTGCCTACAGAAATTGTTCCTTTTGGTGAAACGATGAAGTTTTTGTGCTTTCACTTGAAGTTTTTGTTTCATGTCTTCCTTAATAGTTCGAATTTGCTCTTTTTTTTCTTAGCGGTACTTTCATATTAAATTTCTTGCTTTTCCAGATTTTACTTCTGCAATTTGCCTAGTATAGAGATTTCCTTTCGAAACATTTCAATTTCTTTTTCGATTTTAACTTACCACTTAGACTTTGTAGGTTTCCGTTTGTTGTTGTTTCTTTTTGTTTTATTTTTTATTCCACATTTGTCTTGGAGAACTTTGGATGTTGCATCTATTAGTTGGTTTAATTCTGTCATGTCAGGGTCTGTCTCCTCGCAAAGTTGTTGTAGTGCTTCATTTCCTAAGATCAGTAAGTTCTTAAGTTTGTGGGCATGCCTTATTTTCGTGAAAGATTCGCTATCCGTTATTTCTGTGTGTTTAACAAAAGAAAATTCCTCTATGATATCCACTTTCATTAAAGCTAACTCTTCTTGATTGATATTGTTCATCAGCGTTACAGCTTCAGCAATATCATTCTCTTCTTCACTATTATTTCCAATTCCGCCAACTTCCTCCCTTTCAATACCTTGAATTTCTGCCAAACTTTCATCACCATCCACGTTTTCAATATTCATATCTCTACCTTCAACAATTTTATCATCAATCAATTCCCTCTCGTCTATTTTTACTTGCCCTTTAATCTGTGTTATTTCCATATTTGACAATTTCTTACTTCGCATGATGTATTTTCTTATATTCGCTTGTTTATTTGCATGTAAAATTATCAAATTTGTCACTTTCACTGTTGCGTCTACACCAGGTGATATAAGTATCTTCGGTATGGTAAATTTGAGGTTTTTCCAAAGCGTGATAAAAGCAATATAAACATTCCTTATATTATTCTCTGGTCCATCTTTTCCTCTTTTCCTTTTGATTACTTTTTGGTCGTGAGCCCACTGGGCCAGGGTTGACAACAATCCCGCCCTAGTGATCATGTGGGTTGAGGTTTTGAGAAGAATTAGACTCAGTTGCGGACTTTTAGACCTCAGGCTGGTCTCGCCCTGAGGGACACGGCCCTTATTGATACGCGCGACGGACGATGCGGTATGAATTATTTTTGGTTTTCATCAATGAAGAGGGGGTGCATTTTAACCTTTCTGCTATGGGGCTGAATATTCCGCGCCAGATGCTACTTGGTATTTCATGTACACCAGGATTTATTATTATCATTATTACTAACATTACGGTGATGATAATGTCTCCACAGATAACAATCTGTGCTATCAATTTGGTAAATATTCAGATGTCTGCAAGTATCTATGCACATGTATATAGAGGATTTCTTTCACCATAATGCGTACATTACTAAAACAACAAATGTGTAATTCTACTGAGATTTGCACAACCCGAAGAAAAAATGCCTGCAGATTTTTGGTAATTCATTTTGTTTCCAGATTTTTCATTTTTACTGCATTTTTATTCAAAGTACAAGTAAAAGTAACTCTATACAGTTTCTTGTTGTAGTTTGGGTATGAAGTGAGAGTAAATGTTATTCTGTTTGCATGTCTTTTATATCTTTTTTGAGTTTGTGTTCTTGACTATTATTGTATTTCGTTTATGATTCATTGCATGGTTTTGACTTTTTCAAGGCTGTCAGGGAGAGATTTTCAACCAACACATTTGATGCAGTATCAAGTGCAATATTTCTGCGTTTCATCAATCCAGCAATAGGTAATATCTTACTTTTTGAAGTTGATTTGTTACAGGATTATTGCGTTTGGTTAGAGGTAATATATCCAGGAAAAGAGAAATTTGAGGTTGCAGCTGGAGTTTCTGTGGTAAGAAACAAGTTAATGTGGTTAGTGGAGAAAAAAGATTTGTTCAGTACACTAATTGCTATATATTAATTACAACCCAGTGAAATAGAATACAATAAGGCACAATACTGTATATATACCATAATACACTGTAAATCAACATAAAACAATAGATTTGCCCCGTATAACATAGCAGAATAGGAAGGATATGATTGGAGTGAAAGTAATTGCAAAAGGCTGTTATTCCTCTTTTAATATTTTTTGTTTGTTTTTGAGAGCCCCCAGAAATCTACTACGGTTACGTATTAATCAGGACAATCACTAGGAATGACGGTTACCATATTTCTGTCGATGTATATCCAGTTTGAATTAGCTCTCTTTCTTATAAAGCTGTTACATTTACTGTATTAACAGCAATAAGAAATTTTTGATAAATGTCATATTTTCATGTAAGAAAGTGTTCGCATATTTCTTTTCACATCATCTAGTTTTGTTGTTGTTTACCTTTTAAGAGTAGTTTTTTTGGTATAACAATTTAAAGAACACCTTATATATAGACACATCCTTTTTTAACTTAAAAGTTAAACGAACCCTCGAGGCCTTCTGAGCAAACAAGGTATAAAGAAATAAAATATTTGACTAACGTTACACAATTGCTGGACGTTTCGACGTTGTAAAGAAAATCTGTATTTGTACCTCTTTTTATGTTTACCTTGAAGGTATATTTTAATTGCTTAGTAAAATTCACAATGATTTTTGCTATAATTACCTGTATTTCCTTTATTTTAGTCTCACCGCATGCATTGGGTATAATAAATAGTTTGCCGCCGGAGAAAGTACAAAGAGGACTAATGTTGCTTTCTAAGGTACTTCGCATTTTTTGTAATCTTTGATATAGCTTATTTGACCTAATTGTGATGATATAACAGTGTAAAAATGACCTGCTTTTCTGTGATTATCTGTTCTTGTTCTTCCGAATTGCAAATATGTGTAAGAAAGATTAGGACATGACAGAAATTAATGGCATTGCTGTAGCAGGATTTGGCAAGAGCATCTTAAAAGCAAGCTTGAAATCTAGACCAAGCCTTTGAGAAAACAAAACTTGTTAAAAATTTGACTGAAATGTTTCTTTAAAAGCAGTATTCAAATCTTCATTACAGACAGTTATTTAATTCCCACGTGCTTTTTATTACAACTTTGGAGTCAATTTTTTTGCAATTTCTGAAATATTAGTGTGGTATATCTTGCATAATACTCCATATGATTTTATAGTATCTTACCACATTATTATATCATTACAGGCCATTTAATGTTGGTCAGAACTACCATTGCAAAGCGGTGGGGGTTTTTTACTTTTAGAATCATAGAGCTTAACTCATTAAAATCGGCTCGTTTTTTCTGTGACCTGTTTGGCTCTATAGAGGTGTATTAAAACGCAAACTGAAGGTCTGAAAGACACCTAACCTTGGTGGAAATACACGAATAACAGACGTGATTATTTTTTTAGTTGCCTGTTCAGCTACCATTGTAGTGTTTTGATGAAAAGTCAGTTTTTATGTAACTAGTAACTACGTATTAGATCTTTCTTACCAAAGCAATAGAGAGCGGGGAAATTGAAATTTCACTGAATTGTCTGTATTTTTAAACTAAATAGCCTTTGGGTGAAAATAATCTATATGCTTATACTATAATACTCAGCATTTAACGAATATTAATGGCATGGATAAAAATAAACTGTTGCCATTTTCAGTTTAAGGTACCTCCCAAAGGAGAAGAGGATAGAAAAGTGCTTATATCTGAGACGAGCATCTCTTTTCTCTCCCGTACCTATCACTGCTATTTAAAAACCTTGTTCTGCCTAATATTTCACTTTGACATAGTTTACTTAATATTTTCCTTCAAACAGATCCTTCAGAATTTGGCAAATAATTTGCTATTTACCAAAGAACCCCATATGGATGTTTTTAATGAATTTCTAGAAAGCAACTTTAGTAAAATTGAAAGGTAAGCAAATAGAGTGGAGTCCACTTATGACGAACTCTGGTACGACGAATTGTCTGTTGCAACGTACATAATTTTTCCCCGGTCTAGTGTCTTCTTTGTCTCTATTTCATCTGTAACTAACTTCTTTTATAACGAATTTAGAATAAAAACTCCCTTGAAATTCGTTGTATCAGAGGTCTGCTATATTAGGCCATACTTTCTTTTGAAACTCGCTTTTAGGGCAAATGTTTTATTCTTTTATAGCTTAATATATTTATTTTTAGACCATACTAATAGTTTGGTCTAATTGGTTAATTTTTTAGACAATTATATTACCATGGGAGTAAATACGCTAGTCACCGTTATCACTATTATTGTTTTGACAGAATTTAGTTTGTCACCGTCATTGTTATACATTTTAATACTTAGTTACTAAAAACCACCCTGTGTTTTGTATTTGTTTATTTACTTCCTTTCTTTCTCAGACGATAAACCGAAAGTTTATATGTAACTCATTGTCACTTCTAACCTTAAACGAGCTGCCTACTCCATGTTTGCATAAGGTTTTAAATCACTTGTGACAGGGTTGCCTGATGATCGGGATATTGTGAAACTATTTGTTTCAATACATGTCTTATTTTTCGTGTTTCATCTTCTTTATATACTTATTTAATTTGTTTATTTAGCCTTATATGGAAGCATACAGTTTTGATTTGTGCATATATGTTGCATTCACTACTATCATATTACTCAAAATACGGCTACAAATTATAGAAAATGCTTAGGAAAATAGTCTTTAATAAATTTTAACTTTTTGCAAAATAAAAATCAACATTATAGCACATGGATAACCCCGTAAAAAACTTTTTTTTGAGAGAGAGAGGGGGGAAGGGGGGCTTCACAATTGTATGTAGTTATGTTTATTTTTGTTACGACGTCGTATTGGCATGTTTCACTGCATGGGGTGGCCACAACTTGCCTTTGTTTCAAGTTGGACCAGAGGCCAAAACATTTGCGACAAATATTAAATGCCTTTCTGTTCTTGTTGTTTTTAAGGTTTTTTGGAGAGCTTTCATCAGAACAACCTGCAAGAGAAAGAGCAGATTCAGGCTTTTCATTCATCAGTGACCAGAATGTGTATGCCTTGCACCGGCTTTTGTGGCATAATCAAGAGCAAATAGGATCTTACCTTGCAATTAACAGGTATGTTGTATGGTTGATGTATCTGGATCGTCATAAATCGATAAACGGTTTCATCAGTCGAGCTTGCCTAAAACCGTGCCCTCTGGCCCCAATGTAACCTATCTCCATATTTTGTTATCTATTCTGTATCTTATGCCTCTACCTTTATCTTGCGGGAGTAGGTGGACGTTGCCCGTCACAAGTTCTGTTTCCAACGAACTTTTGCTTAGCAACGGTGTTGTTGGCTTCATTGATTCATATATGTATATTTATTTTTCCTGTTATCGATTAAATTGTTCTTGCACTATTTTACTTCCTGTTTCAGCAGAGATTTTGGACCTATTTCGTTTTTTGAGAGTGTTATATCGTCAGAATTCCCACTGTCAGTAAGGATTATGGATTTTTTTTTCATACTTAAGTATGAGTTGAGGATATTTATTGTTTTCGCCAGTGATTCTTAAAGCATGATGTAATTTAGCAATAATCATGTAAAGGGTAGTAGTGTCGCCTACCCTTGAAAGGAAAGTCATCATTCTGTGGAAGGCACAGCATTAAATACGTGATTGTGAAGATGTCAAACGGTAGAGTTCTGGGAAAAAACGCATACTCAAATGAAACATATGGTTGAAAAATGATCTAGTTAAGAACCGATAGCTCAGATGATTGATCATGTGATCTTGATACCCATAATTACTGGTTCAAACCCATTTTGATGCACACTTTTCTGTAGCAACATATATTCTTCAGTTTTATTTTATTTTGTTAATGTAGAGATTTACAGGATTCAGACCAATTTCTGGAACTCGCAAGCATCTAGTATCTTTCAAATGTTTTCATTTTTTAATGAAATGAAATGCTTTGAAGAAATAAGCACTTATAAACTCATCAAACAGATTTATTGTTTTCAGTTGCCCATTAGTCGTTCTTCTTTTACTGAGGGTTTAACCTGGTGACGTGATATTAAATATGGAAGCTTTGTTGGACTCGAGGCTGTTTAGCCATACCTTGCTATGGAGTTTTACAGTAACAGACATCAGAGTGATTCCACAGTGACTCCTTCCCTTTGCATGGCCACCTTTTTAGGAAAATGTACAACTGCTGCTTTTTGTTGATTTTAAGCTTAAATGTTTATTTAGAGATGCTTTAAACTGTACTTGACGTTGTTTTCTGGTTTTTTTTCCACCGATCTTGTATCCACAGAACATATATATTATATTGCGTAATGCAAAAACAAAACAGTTCCTTGGTGACACTTTTTTTTGAAACTATTACACTTAAAAATGTAGCCTCTGTTAGTATATTTATCGTTGTCGGCCTAGTCACCCACGGTTAGGCGATCTCCTTTTATTCCTCACAATATTTCACACAGAATGGCAAAGTTTAAAGGTACACCTTTGAACATGGTCATTAATTCTTCTGATTGTCAGGCATTGGTCATGTCAACTGCTATGTATCTTTGTAGTCTTGTTAGGGTTTCAAGGGGCTATTCCGTCGTTGTACAACTCGGTTTTGCCGCTAGTCATGTAACCATAATACAGGTAGTACACGTTTACATTCTACTTTTTTAAGGCTTGGGGCCCAACCAAAGCATGATATTTGTTGATCATATTATTTTTTAGGTTTTCGAGGAGATGTCGTAAATGTAGGATGATGGTATTCAACAAGCACTGGATTTATAAAACAAAGTGCATCTGTATGAATTTTCCCCGGTGAACCCCTTCGAATAAATGAACACACTTTGCCATTTTGCACACAAAATTCGTAATCTGAGACTTAGTGTTGTATATTGACTTGTGGACCTACCACTAACCATGTTAGTAGGAAAGAAAGTGGAATATATAAACATATACTAAATCGATTTTATATGTATTTAGATTTTTATTTTTGTTTCATTTTTGTTTTCAAAGCTGTCCTAAGATTTAAGAACTCATTTGGCTGCCCTTTAAGGCTCTGTATACACATGATCATGGTGTAATAAGAAACAGTGTATTTCTTACTGTAATATAACTTACCGTAACTGTAATAGCTTTAGTTTGGTTCGGTTAAGTGTTGTCAGAATCCCAATTTCGATATTAGTGTGAGTACCTATTGACACTTTGGCTTTTTATATGAAGATGCACTTGAGTTGGATGGTAGTGGCATGAAAGCCTGGATTATAACAACATCGTCTTGGCTTAGTTGTTACGAGGGAGAAGTAGAAGTTTAAATGTTTATTTGTATCGGGGACAGAGCGTCTTCTTCTTGGCTGACATGCTTTTCTGTATGTGTGAGATTGCCCGTAGTGTAACAGGTTGTTTCTGTCTGTAAAACATCATATTTCTGGTAGGTCCAGAATTCCAAAGCGATACAGGATTTGTACCATAACGTTACTAGCCCATGGTTGCAGCTCTAGATTTACGTCGAAGAAGGAAATATACATAGTGAGAAAAAGGACGTGGCTCTGATAGGAACAACCCTGTGGCCCTGTGGCAAAGATTCTGTATTAGAAATAAGTTTAATTCTCAAAAATGGCAGATTCTTGACTTGAACAGACAACTATGATCATATCAAATCATTCCGCATCCGTTTGGCCAAACATTCTTTTCTTTAGTTCAGGATTTTTGCTGGTTTACAAAGCTTAAGCGTATTGCCTTATTTTAACAGCTCATGAGACGCTCACATTCAACATCTATCCATGAATGTGTTTTAACTTAAAGTAAGATTCTGTATATCTTTCATATGAGTGTTGTCTGAGTTGCTTTTTCGTCTGTTTCTTATAACAGGGATTTCAGATTAAGAGGAAAAGGGCCATTCGAGCGAATGGCAACGCTTCTTGCCCACTTGGGTCCTCCGGATCACCAGCCTGTAAAGTTACAAAAACCGTAAGTACTCTTTTAGATTTTCTTTTAACTAGAGGTGAAATAGATGAAGGTTTTTACATTATTACTTGTTGATGTCATCATTGTGAACTGTATATCAGTGAAAATAAGCAAATTCGTCCTTTAGCATTTCTCCATTTTTGAAATGCATTCTCTTTGGACTGACAGGTTAGCTTTGTAAATATTTTTGATTTTTTAAATATTTGGAGAGGCTTCATTGCAGATTCTCTATGGTACGACTTGTACCAGGGTAGCTAATCACATTTATTCATTTTTGTTATAATTTTTTTTTTACTAGATGGCTGGGTACAAATAGTTTTGGATCAAAATTTGAGCAGTTCATGGCACGACATGCTGACCATAACCAAGATGAACTACAAGCCCTTAAAAATTTGCAGTTATTTTACCAGGTAAATGGAAAGGCTATTGTTCTTTAATTATTTTTATACATACATATATTACTGTGTGATAGAAACTTTAGCATAGATCTTTTGATGCTTTGTTTTTCAGCAACTTTTTAATTGGTCAGAGTGCACCAAAACCAGTTGGAACTATGGTAGTTTTATCCTACAATTTTTGTAATTCACATCTCAGGACCTTTTGCTTTTACATTGTACTAATTTTTCCAGTATAATATTGATGTCCGATTGTCTCATGTCAGAGGTATGATCCTTCTGCCTACTTAAGTGCCATTAGGTGATGATAATGATATACTTATTATTATTATTATTATTATTTTTATTATATTAATTTATTTAACCATTAGTGTGTAAGTGATGGATCGTCAGCTTTATCAGGCAAAAGTTTCTTGTTCGAGCCTCAAGAGGAGAGGGAAGTAACAAATAAATAAATATATAAAAAGTAAAAAGAAAAAAACATCTGTTAACATTTAACCCTCTGCACTAAACTGTCCTCTACCCTTGTTAAAGATAATATTAGTCCCACTCATCATCATCACAGTGCTGTACCCGTCAGAATATTACGTGAAAGGTACTAACCCAATTACTCTTACNATTTTTATTATATTAATTTATTTAACCATTAGTGTGTAAGTGATGGATCGTCAGCTTTATCAGGCAAAAGTTTCTTGTTCGAGCCTCAACCACAGCTCTGAATTTTTACATGTTTGTAGGTAGCTTTGGGAGAGGGAAGTAACAAATAAATAAATATATAAAAAGTAAAAAGAAAAAAGCATCTGTTAACATTTAACCCTCTGCACTAAACTGTCCTCTACCCTTGTTAAAGATAATATTAGTCCCACTCATCATCATCACAGTGCTGTACCCGTCAGAATATTACGTGAAAGGTATTACCCAATTACTCTTACTGTAATTATCATCACTGACTTTTTAGAATTGCCATAATTGATGGAACACCCCCTTCTTGCCATCGCCAACGCCCGCGCATCACAATACATCACCTTTGTCTTAATTCCTATCTTTTCAACTTAGCATTATGATAATAAATATCATCATTGTTACCATAATGATTGTCATCACCATCATCACTATTATCAAGAAAATAATCCTGACAATACATGTTCTTCTACTATAACTGTCATCACTTTTTTTTAATTGCCGCAATTGATCGAACACTCCCTTCTTGTCACTGCCATCGCCCACGCCCCATGGCCCGCAATACATCACCTTTTTTGTATTCCTATCTTTCTTATCATCGTAGCATTATGATAATAAACATAATCACAAGTGCATGACATAATAATGGAAATTACATCGTCATCATCATTGTTACCATAATGATTGTCATCATCATCATCATCATCACTATTATCAAGAGAATAATCTTGACAATACTTGCCATGCGATAGATCCTTTCACGACGCACATGTCTTTAACGGACGAAGTCTGAGGGTATTCCAGATTGTTCTCATCGTGTGGAGACCAGTGCAATCTTCAATCGTATCGATGTAAATGAGTTTCTGTGTGCTACTTTTTCGTTTTCCTTTAATGTTGCGGGCTAGACTAAGTTCATTTAGTCTGCATTTTCAGATGGAATGGCCAAAACAGGCCTGGTTTTTTCAATCGTATTGAGAAGCTGTGGCTTTTGTCCAACTCTTTGAAACAAGAAATGTTTGTTTCATAGTCTGTGTAAGAGCATGCGTAACATGCGTCTGTAGAACCACATTTCTACTGCTTTGATCTTTCTGATAGTTACTGATGACACTGTATACTATTCGCGTCCACATGAAAAAACCCCGGACTAAATTGAACACTTAAAAAGTCTGTGGATAGTTTGGATACTTTTTTATATTTTAATAAAGGCGACTATGATTAAAAAGTCATTTTCACTTTATTAATACGTCATTTTCAGTTCTTTCTCTCAACCCCTCTTGGACGTCAAAGTTGAACCAGGGTACTTAAAATGGGTGACTTTTTACGATTGTTGTTTCTTCAATCGTCAGTGCATGTCATAGTTGGAAAAACATTACAGTTATTTAAGCTTTTGCTCTAAATAAAAAGGGAAACGTGCAAACCTTTAATTTCTTGTATGCTGTGCTTGGTAACTGAGCCATCTTGTCACTTTTATTATATTTACTAGGGAATAGTAGATGAAAAATCAGTAGATATTTGATTTCATTAGATCCTTTAGCATTTTGAATTTTGATTTACCATTCAATTTCGATAATTTTCTGTATTTCTTTACAGGAAGGAAAATCAAAGGTCGGACATCCAGTGTTTTACTATGTGGCAAGACGGTACAAGTAAGCATTCTTTGAAATAGTCGACTTGGGCATATAATATTTTAGTATAGCAAACACATCAAAAGTAAATTAGTAGTTTCATTTTTTCCCAGTTACGAATGTTTTGACAAGGATTATGTTAACTGATGAGACTATTAATACAATAAAATGATTTAATTTTAGAGTTTTAGTGCAGTACACATTCGAACCGAAAATTATTTGGTAGTTTAATTTTTGTGTTCTTGTTTTCGTGGCGAGTATTTTAACCACGGTTTATTTTAATCAATTAAGACAATACCGGAACAATGAAATAAGTTCTTATAAAATGTGTGCCCCCAGTTTTACGACGGTGTTTTTGTGAGATGTATCTTAGGAAAAGTATCTAAATAAATGAAATCTGCTATAAATTTGTTTGTCCGGACAATATTGAAGGATCATTTTTGGGAAAAGTGGTGTAATTCGATAATTTCGTTGATCATTTTATAAATGAAATAGCAGATTCTCTTTTTGATATGCTGATATCTAAGTTTTTTCAAAATGAACGCATTTCATTCCTGGGAACCATTTTTGTTTCACCACTGTGCTTGCGAAGCCTTCTGCAATGCCCCACTTTGGACAAAGGTGAGGGTTTCACTTCATCTGCAGAGAATAAACATTACAGACCATTCTGTCAATTAACATATATTAGTTGCTTACAAGACTGTGCGTCGCTCATGCCGCTGCCTTTATTCAGTGAATGGTACTGTCATTTAGCACGTTGGTGAGCCTGTCAATTTATCAAACAGTGAGACATTGAGTAAGTAGGCGAGCCACGAAGTGAGTCAGGTGTACGTACATCAGTCGGTTAGGGCAATGAGGTTGTGGCTGATTGCAAGGCACAAATGCTTCAGTTAGTCAGCTAATCAGGTTGTGCGTAAATTGGTCGGTCGAGTCCGCTTGTTCATCTGCCAACGAAGCAGTTTGTAATTGTGCCATTGGTACACTCAGTGTGGCATCTTTCTTCTTATTTCTAACTTTTTCTTTCTTTCTTCCTTTCTTTCTTCCTTTCTTCTTTCTTTCTTCCTTTCTTCTTTCTTTCTTCTTTCTTTCTTCTTTCTTTCTTCTTTCTTTCTTTCTTCTTTCTTTCTTCTTTCTTTCTTCCTTTCTTCTTTCTTTCTTCCTTTCTTCTTTCTTTCTTCCGTTCTTCTTTCTTTCTTTGTACGCAGCTAGTCAGCAAGCCAGTCACATTAATTAATTTGTGCATGGCTACAGCTCGGCAAGCGACCCGAAGTAAGTTTGTCAGACAGTCAACTAAAAAATACAAAACGAAACACACAGNCGGTATCTTTCTTCTTATTTCTAACTTTTTCTTTCTTTCTTTCTTCCTTTCTTCTTTCTTTCTTCCTTTCTTCTTTCTTTCTTCCTTTCTTCTTTCTTTTTCTTTCTTCTTTCTTTCTTCCTTTCTTCTTTCTTTCTTCCTTTCTTCTTTCTTTCTTTGTACACAGCTAGTCAGCATGCCAGTAGTCATATTAATTAATTTGTGCATGGCTACAGCTCGGCAAGCGACTCGAAGTAAGTTTGTCAGACAGTCAACTAAAAAATACAAAATGAAACACACAGCAAGAAATAAAAAAGACATAATTAGATTTATTTAATTCTGCTCCTTTTTTCCCACCAGGATTGGTCAAATGAATGATGAGTTGCTTATATATCATGTTCTCCTCACGCTTCAATCAGCATATGATCAGTGCTGGGATTTAGTGATTGACTTTTCACACACTAACTCAGAAAATATTTTCAAGGTAAATGCTACAAGCAATTGCTACTTTACTTTTATCGATTCCAACTGTTTCTGAGCATTTCTGGATAACAGCATTTTGTCTTACAGGAATACAGCTGGCCAAGATATGTTGGTAACGTTTAACGTGAAAGAGTATTGACTTTTGGAATTAAAACATTGTCATTGATATTTTCAGACCAATAAAAACAGGTTTTTATAAATCTCGAGTATCCAGTATTAACTATTGGAGGCGAAATATGAGTACATATTTATTTAGGTAGATCTCAAATATTCATTACGATATTAAATAGGTAGATGTATTAGTTAAAAAATGGGAAATACGCCCAAGTTTGATTTACAAGTTGAAAACAAGTTGTATTTTTCAGGCATCCTCCTTTAATTCATTTCAGTTAAAATTGAAAATATGTAAACCCAATGAATTTTAATTAAAGAGAGCTTACACTAAACCAATTATTTTATTTAAGGAGACAATTGATAAAAAGAAGCAAACCTCTAAGAAATATTTAGTTTTTGAGAAGTTTAGTTTGTAGTAGCATCCAATCACTAATCTCAGTGAAAAGAGTTAAGTTTTCTTGTAATATGGTTGCTCTCTCTGTACGAACAAGTTATGTCACAGAAGACATTACTCAGGTAACCACTAACCATTATCTCAAATTGTACAGAAGATGTGTTTTTTTGTTACTTTATTTTTGTTCTTCTCACAGAAAGGTTTTTGCAGAAGCATACAGGAATTTTTAGTTAGTTAAAAACAGCAACGTTTTGTTTGAAAGTTAAAATTGAATTCAGTTTTGTATCATTAGTGTTTTACGGTATCTGTTTCTCAGCACCACAGCGTTCTCTTGCCTGATTATCTTGGTATTCCTTTGTATAAATACTTACAACTCTGGGAACTTTGGCGTATTCGGGCACCAGCAGTTTCATAGTATTTAACGTTCCTCTCTCTTTTTTTTATTTTGTTCTTTGTGTTTTGATTACTTTATATCGTTACAGCTGTGCAGAAAGAGTTAGTTTTGATTACTTTATATCGTTACAGCTGTGCAGAAAGAGTTAGTTTATTAATAATGATTTTCTTCTTTTATTATCCCTGCAGCCAGATACTCTTGTAAAAGCCTTCAATGTTTTACCAGGAAATCAAGTGAAACATTTATCTTGGGTTTACTTATTCAATGCAAACAGCTCCATCCGCCAGTATGTAAAAGTTAACGAACGAGTGCTGAGTCCATTAAAGGTATGGTATTTCATAGATTTTTGAATAGTAATATTACCAAGCTGTAAAGGTTTATAATGTTCAATAACCAAAGGGGTTATTGGTCGGGTAGTTAGACGTTGGATGTTGACATTTATAAGTGGGGGTGGTGTTGGTTGCATACCAACAGGGTACAAGTTTGAAAACCTTTTATGTAATGGATAAAGGTAACACTGGTATTTTATATGAAACTATTTTTCAAAGGACTACTACTGTTTCAAATGAAGTACTTTCATCCACGTGTTTTTGAATATATTTTCTATCTTCATTTTGACATTGGCTCGAGCCTCATCGTATACTTAATATCCACGATACGAGGCAAGGAGATTCAACTTATACAAATCATATGGAAGTTGCCTAAAAGGTCAGCATCTTTGTTTATCTTGTCATCACCACATAGCTTATGCAGAGATAAAACAATTAACACTGGATTTGAGAACAGTATTAACAGGTCCCCTGATTACAAAAATATTTCGCTCTTTCTTTCCATTGTATAGTCATTTTCATCACCGTTGCCATTAATAGTACTGTTTTCTTCGACATTAGCTAGGTTACTACCTCGGACAAGGTAATCCAGACTTAGACAGATTTATCCATCAAATCAAGCAAACACGATGCTTAGATAATGTTTGTTGGATTCGTTTTTGGTATTAACAGTTGCACTACATTCACCATGGCTTTTTACGTCGGCAATTTTTTGCGTAATTTTAGTATAACAGTTTCGATCAAGTGATTAGATAATAAGAGGCAAGTTAGATGGATTACAGGCATTGGTAAAGAAGCAACATTTGAGCCCAGCAGTATAATTGATTTGAGGTATGCTCCAGGCAGTTAAAGACGACTTAATCTTGGTTTCCCTTTTAGAAACAGTGATATGGCTTGGAAAAGGCTAACCTTCTTAACGGTACTATTTCTTACTTGCGCAGTTACTTTTCAATGACTGATTAACTGTGAATGATTAACAATTATTTTTATTATTTGTAGGCCAAGTCTAATGTCATCCCTGTTGACAATTTGAGTAAGTTTCAAGAATATATTGATTCAAGCCAGCTGAAGCTTCCTGGTACAAGCGTATCACTTGAAGATGATATTAAGGTAACACTTAATATTAGAATTATCCTCATTTCATACAGGCAACCATACAGTATCTGCAAGGGGTTTCAGGAATTAAAAAGAGGATGGGAATATTAAATATGTGTATGCTCTTTAGCGAATTTCGAGGAAGCGGGCTACTTTACAGAATATACCATGATTATACTTGTAATAATATATTCACGAATCATTAAATAAACTGTTTTCGTATTAATGCAGTTTTATGTTTTCTTTTTATGCAATGTTGCATGATATTGTTTCTGCTTATTTTGGATATGTTAGTTTTTGTTGTAAATTGTGTTTAGAGTATCATTTAGAGATACTGACGGTTTAGAGAGTTATGAGTAACTGAGAGTAGAATGGTTATGTTAATAGGTTGATGTCATAATAGTGGTCAGATGTATGAGCATATTTTCAATGTTTCCAAGTTTTAAAACAACGTAACGGCCCTTTGAGATCATAAAACCATACTGTTACAACTGTTTTTATGGTATGTACGAAAGAGATCGAAAAAGTGGAATAGGAGAAATTGTGTATAAAGATCAAGGAAATGGTATAATTTAAATGGCTTTTTAATCAACAACAACAGGCAGGAAAGCCTATGAATAGTTATTTTTAAAACGGAAATCGGAATGGTACCTGTTTGGAGGTTTCACTGACCTCAAGAAAACTCGAATTTTTTGACAAAGCAATTCAGTACTATTATCATCTTGAGCCGTTAAGAATCCAGATGCAATACAAAAAAGTTTTAATGCCTTCCTTTAATGTTAATTATATTATCAACAAAACCCACAAAGAACATTATGAAATTACACGATTTTATGTAAACACATTAAATCCTCCACCCGAATCACAGAAGATAAGTTGAGAGACCCTCCGCGTTGTCGAAAACATAGTATTCTATCGTCAGTTACCATGATTTGGTAGGATTAATATACAAAGATCCATCATGCGAGATTCGAAATGAGATATGAAGTACACAGATGCCGTTATAATACAGCAGCGTCAGGAAATAATTTCTGTGCTTCCTGTGACAGCAACAGATAATTTTTATGATTAGCTACAAGATGCATTAATTCTAAGAAATTTTATCATTTTGAAGGAAATAGCAATGAGATCTGTAATACAATAATATTTCAAATGTAGAGCAGACGAAGAGGTTACGTGTAACAGGAAATACATTTTTGTATTACTATTATTAAGTATTGGGTGGGACTTCTCTATGTTGTGTTTCCCTCTGGCGGCAAAACTATGCACGATCTTACAGCCTGTTATTCTTGACAGCATAAAGGAAGAAAAAAATATCTCCGCTATTTAAAGGATTGAAAGATAGGATTGTATTGTATTTGATAAAGTTTATTTTCCTCGATCGGTGATTTGTTTTATCAAATTGTTGAATATTTTGATCTTGTTTTAAGCTGCAGAATCGTAACAGAGTAAATTAATCCCAACATATTAAACTGCGTAATCCATGTGACAACATCATATCTTACTGAATATTGGTTTTCCATAATAGGAGTACAATGTCATAATTTATGTGAAAGACAGTCCCAGTCACAGACAAAACAAAGATGAGGCTGCATAATTTAATAGAACTTAACATGTTTTAAAAGCAAATACAACCAAGACTTCTGTGAATCTTATAATGACGTACTTGAAAGTTAATATAACGCTTGATCCTCAGCACCGATTTAAAGGAAGTTTATTCAGTAGGCCCTATTGCCTCTCATGGGGGTAAAAACAGTAGTAAATGCTGAATGTTTAAATAAAGCTTTTTAAGTGAACTCGTAAACATGGCGTACAACGTAAAGTAAGAAAGCTATGGGAATTTGTAACTTCAGAGAGGGGGCAGTGGCCGGACCCATGAGTAATTTTGATCCCTCAAAATGTTGGAGTGGTCAGCAGTGGAAACATGAGTATTTTGTTAGAAATTCACAACTACTAGACATGTATTTGTCGTGAATGTTATTGAAATCTTTGGCGTCAGCTAACAAAGAGTATTTCTGTGTGACGCTGTCATTCGGAATGACCCAGATAATGAAAGCAGGGGAACTACGATTTCTGTAATTTACAAAATGATGCCGGAAATTTTGACAAGCAAAAAATCTGTGAAAGCAATAATTAGGCATTGATACAGTAAGCTATCTTTTTAACCAACCAGAGGAGCTATTTCATAAACATTTGCCAATAAACGTGCCTGTCGATGATTAAATTAAAAACCCCAACAGACTTGAATGTTTACTAAGAAGAGGGGGAAAATCTAACAACGAAATTCTTGGCGAGGATAATAAAAATAATACAGTCATCATCATCATCATCATCATCATCATCATCATCATCATCATCATTTTAGCCGTTCAAACCACTGCTGGCGGGTGGTTTCCACTATTTCCTCCACACTACTCGGTCTTATGCTTTCTGCAGCCATGTTTTGCCTGCCCTCTCCTTAATTTCATCTAGCCATCTTCTCCTTGGTCTTCCCTTTGTTCTGCCCCCTTCTCCTGGTCTACACTTTGTTATATTTTTGGCCCATCTGTTATTGTTCATTCGGGATAGATGTCCTGCCCATTGATCTTTCAAATACGCTACCTTCTCGATGATGTCTCTAACTTTGGTCTTTGATCTTATGACTTCCATTTCTAATCTTATCTTTCCTTGTGACGTTTAACATTGTTCTTTCCATACTCCTTTGTGCTACTGCAAGCTTTTGTTTCTGATGGTTGGTCAGTGCCCATGTCTCTGCCCCATGAATCATTGCTGGTAGTATGACTGTGCCCATGATTTTCCTTTTGAGGCACATTGGCATCCTCTTGTCTTTTAGAAAAGTGCTACATTGGCCAAATCTTTTCCAGCTTGATGTTATTCGTTGGTCTATCTCTTTAGCAGTGTCGTTTCCTGGTGTTAGTATTCTTTCCAAGTACTTGTACTGGTCCACTTCTTCTAGGCTTTCTCCATCAATCGTTATTCCTACTCTTGCCTTCTTCTTGCCACTTCATTACACATTATTTTTGTTTTATTTTTGTTCATCTTCATGCCATCTTTCTTTCCTTCTCTGTTCAGATCTTCGAGCAGTTTCTGAAGGACTTTCTATACAATAAATGCCATAAAATAGAAGAAGCGAAGGCGATTTACGATAACCATGCGTAAGACAATACTTTCTTTGATGCCAGAATGTTTTGGGCTTAAAAAAGATTAGTTTTTTAAAGAGGAACAAAATCCTGGCACCAAATGACATTAGAAAAGTTTTTTAATTTCCCTGCATCTCAGTCTAATTCGCCAAAAGAAAATACAACATGGAAAGGAAAAAAGGTAATAGGAATTAATGAAATGCCGTCAAATATGCTTAAGGGCAAAGCTGCTGTTTTAGCTCAACCGTGAAAACATCTGTTAAAATACGTTAAAATACCTGTCAGACCAGCAAGTTAGGTACGAGGTCTGTCGAAATTGAAAAGTGGCTACAACGTAAAAATTTGGTCATGCAAAATTAAACCCTATTATGGCCTCTACCAGGAATGTCGAGAATATTTAACTAACAGTCAACTGTCAACTTTATTACTTGTTGGACAATAGTAAGCCATTACAGGATTGTCGTTGGAGGACCCTTACGAAAAACATCGGCAAAACGTGGAACCACTTTCTCATGTGATAAAATTTGTAATCAGATGAACAATTGGAAGCAGTTATATTGTGCTGAAATAGACCTGTCAGGTTCCATAATATCTTAGATCACAACATTCATCATTACAAACTGTACCCGTCTGGTGTTTCAAGGCATTGCTCCCGGCTTATTTCCAAATTGCTTCATTGATAGAAAACAACTGGCAGAAGTGCAAAATAGACCACACCAAACATCGCCACTGGAGTGTCACAAGGGCGTATTTTAAGCACATCAATGTTCACCATCGTTTTAAACTTCAGAATGATTTTTATTAAGAATTTTTAGAAGATATGCTGATGATATAGTGATTACAAAAATGTCCAAATGATTAGGGATGCTTTTAACGGTGAGAAATTAGTTTATCAATACTGCGTTAAAAATTGACTACTGCTGAAAGATGTAAAATGCATTGAAAAAACATTTTGAGATTGTTTTCAAGGACATTACCATAGTTACAGATTTATGTTACTGTTTTTGTTGATTTGTAGTAATGTTATTGACAATATTATATCAGTTAGAGGTTTTTTATTGTTCGTGCAAAATCTTTGCGTACCTTAACATTTTCAACGAATTTTGATAGGAAAATTTGCAGGAACTGTACACTTGATGATTATTTGAATGTTGACATACAGGAGTACAATTAAATTAGTTACTAATAATTCACAGCATGCATGATATTTTTTAAAACAAAATGAATACTAAACACAAAAGTAGTTTTAAAATACGGGTGATGAGATATTGGACAAGTATTTCAAAAAATGAAAGGTTCTGAAAGATCAAGAAATAAGGAACTGTTCCGGGTTTACCATGTGGAATTCGGAAAAAGCAAAGTCCAAAATTTCGTTTTAGTTGAACCAAAGCTTTAAACAATTATTCGAGCATCAACTACTACTTTGGTTTAAGGTGTTTTATGTTTGATCGATTCTAGCTATGTAGGGAGTGAAAACTGAGTTGTTTTTGCTAATGTAACTTTTTTAAGGTTTATTTTTACTCTTTTATTAAATTTGAATACTGATGACTTAATATTACAAAGGTCGATAACAGTGCTTGACTGAATATATTTTTACGAAGCTAAAGCTGTACTTAATTTGTTTTGAAAGTATGTTTTGTTTAATTACAGACATTCTATGTCCAGAGAATTTCAAATCGAGGAAACGTACTTGTTAAGGTAGGGTTGCGTGAGCACATTTATCATTTGTAAACTTTATTAAATGATAATTTTTCTGTCTTAAATTTTGTAAACATATAGTTTTTGTTTTTGCTTCCATTTTGACTTGTTGGGCAAATAATTGAAATGATCGCGTGCCTCTCGCTCAGTTTACATGCCCAATTTACTTTCTTAGTTGCAACAAACGTGAACCACATAAAGAATTTTACCCTGACCGGGGCTTTCTTGGAAAAGCCTGTGTAAAATGTGTCTCTTTGTTATTAAGGACCGCACTACAAACTTTATTATTTTGAATGAATAAAGCTTTGGTACAAGCCATAATACATAACTACCAAATATTGCCAGTTAAAAATACAAAACATGTTCTGATACATGAAACAACCATTCTCAAACCTAAGAGACAGCCTTACTCAGCGCAAGGGAAATTTCGAATCTGATTATGTAACAACAACAACAACAAAAAAAAAAAAACAAAAAAAAACAACAACTCTATTCATAACGTGCTTATTTATATCAATCAATATCTTGTATTAGTCCTGAAAACACCTTTCGAATTATTGTTTCGCTATCTATTAATATTGTTTTTTGCATTTCCGCAACTGTCCTAAGCAAAAGTTCTTCGTTTTCCAAAATGTTTTTAATGTCTTTCGTCACCTGTTTTATACCACCTCCAAGGGCACCAATTATCACAGGTACAACCTTAATATCGTAGTCAGGTCGTCTTTCTCTCATTTCAAACGCCAACTGTCTATACTTAGCCATCTTTTCCAGACGCGTGTTTACAATGTTCCGTTGCTTTGGGCACGCCATGTCACATATCCAGATCTTTTTCTTCTCTTTGTCCTCTATGTTCAAATCCGGCCGTCTTGCTGTAGTTGTTTTTCGTAAGTTAAATTCAAAATCCCATACTACTTTTGCTTTGTGGTTTTCGATAGTCGTTCCTCTCTCCCATTTCTCTTTATACCAAACTTTATTATTATTATTATTATTATTATTATTGTTATTATTATTTTATTAAACTACTTGCACAGTTTTTGTTGGTATAACTGGAATTTGAGCCTGAATTTCAAGTAACAACCCGCGACCTTAGATATTAAGCACATATCGCAAAGTTCGAGCAGTTCCAAGCAAGCAAGCCTTCTGTAGGGTACTGAAGTAGATCTTAGGGCTTATTCTATTAAGCCATTTTTTGAAAACCCTTCGATATAGTTCGTAACGCACCTATGATTGTCGAAATCACTCGGACATTTCTACAGTTCCAGATCTTTTTAATTTCCCACTTCAAATCCTGATGGTGATCTATTTTCTCCCTTTCCTTCACGATGACACGAGTGTCAAAAGGCATGCGACATCTATAATCTTACAATTCCTTGATTCTTTTTCTAACACGACTATATCTGGTTTGAATGTTCGAGTACCTTGTCAGTTTGTATATTTCATGCCCCACAGTACCTTAATCCGCTCATTATCATCAACCATTTCTGGTCGGTGGTCATACCACTTCTCAGCATACTCAAGGTTATAGTTTTTGCACAGCTGCCAATGAATCACTTGAGCAATTTTGTCATGTCGCCACTGTTTGTACTGTTTTTGTGCAAGGTTTTTGCCCCCTGAGACAATATGAGAAACAGTTTCTTCACGCTCGCCACAGATTCTACAATTCACAGAAATGTCTTCCTTATCAATTCAGTGCCTTATTTATCTTGTTCTAAGTGCCTGTTCTTGGGCTGCCATCATGGAACCCTCTGTGGCTTTTTTCAGATCTCCTTTCTTTAACCAGTCCCAGGTCGTAGCATCCCTAAATTGGGTATTATTGAAAACACACTATGTAGCTTTTTCTCTTTCAAGTTCTTTTTCCGCTTTTCCATGGTGGTTTTTTATCTACTCCTGGGTCAATTATCGATTGTCTCTGTATCTCTTTGAGAATAGCTTCCTGACTGTTATGGACATACTCGTACAGGCAGTTTTTCTCAATATGGACGCAATCTTCCACACTGATCAAGCCTCTACCTCCTTCTGCTCTCTTGATGTACAGGCGGTCTACATTACCTCTTGTGTGGAACGCCTCATGCATTGTTAGCAACTTGCGTGTTTTACGATCTAGTTCTTTTAATTCATTTACTCACCACACTAAGATACCTGCAGTGTATCTTATAATCGAAACTGCACGAGAGTTTATTGCCGTAATAACGTTTCTGTTATTCAATTAAGATTTTAAGATCTTTTTAACTCATCTCAGATATTCTGACTTCACTTTACTTTTCATTGCTTCATCCTTGATCCCATCTGCTTCAAGGATTCCTAGATACTTGTACCCATTTTCAAGATCGATTTCTTTGATCGTCTGACCCGAAGGAATTTCTGTACATTCACTTCTGACATGCTTCCCTTTCTTCATCACTAAAATGCCACATTTATTGAAACCAAAATCCATTCTTATATCATCACTAAAGATTCTGACCGAGTTCATGAGAGTTTCGAGTTGTTTTTCTGTTTTGCCGAACAACTTTACGTCATAATGATTAATAGTTGGCCCTGATTTGCGGTACTCGAAGCCGGCTTTAACTTTACGTAATATGAGGGTTAGTGGTATTAGACAGATATCTCCCTGAAAGATACCACGTTTTATTTTCACTTTTCCAAGTGAATTTCCACCAGATGTCAATTCTGTTTCCCAATGGTTCATACTTTTAAGTAAAACTTCTTTAAGGTTATTTACAACTTTGAGCTCTAGGCATTTAATAATCCACAAATGTGGAACCATATCAAACGCCTTCTTGTAGTCAACCCAACCCATTGTTAGACCGACCATTCTTCTCTTGCAACTCTTTATGATGGCTTTATCGATGAACAATTGATCTTTTGTACCTCTCGATTTCTTTTTACAACCTTTTTTTCCAAGGGCAAGAGACCATTTTGTTCCAAATGCTTTTAGATTTCTTCAGAAAGGATGCTGGTAAGTAGCTTCCACAGTAACGCAAGGCAGGTTATGGGTCTGCAGTTGGTTACTTCATTACCTTTAGATTTATCTTTCATTATGAGTAGTGTTCTCCCGTTTGTAAGCCATGGTGGGACAACACCGCTTATTAGGCAATCATTGTACATTGCTGCCATGCGCGGGTGTAGCGATTTCACATTCTTCAAACAGTAACCTTGCACGCCATCTGGCCCTGGCGATTTCCACTTTGTGAGTTTGTTAGCTTGTATTTTCAACATCTCAGTTGTTATGGTTATGTCTGGCTGCTTATTTGTATTATCATTTACCTTTTTCTCAACATTCTTAACTCATTCAGCATTATCGTTATGCTTCACATCCTGTTCCCAGATTTCCCTCCAAAAAAGGTTAGTAGATTCTTTATCAGGTGTCTCATCATTCCCTCTTTCTATGCCTTCCAATTTCTCAAACAGTCTTTTTTGATTATTTTGGTTGGAACTGCTCATTCCTATCGTCGTATCTCGTAATCTTTTCTTTTTTTCGCTACAATCCTTTGCTTTAGTTCTTCAATGACTATTTATATACGTTTTCTTTAAACACTATACTTTAAGTAAAGTCTATGTTTCATACCTTCATTTCTCATAGTGTCATTTTTCAAACCCTCGAGTTTTCCTATTCCTCTTCTCAGATCTGCCATCCGTTTAGTTAGACGTTTCTTCCACTATGGTTCGTTTTTCTCTCTGGGTTGACTTTTCTTTACACCAAGTAGTTTACTAACTACACATTCTGTAGCCTTCAAGATTTAATTACACTGGAGCAGGTCATTTGCTTCCAAGTAAGGAATGACTTTGTCAACCTCTGCTGTCATTTCTCTAAGTTTCTTCCTGTCAACGAATCTCAAATTTGGTGGGTCTTCTACTTCCTCTTCCCTCAATTCCTGTTGTATCAATCGCAGAACTTTTATATCATCATCTCCTAAAACCGTCACCTTTCATTCTGTCTTCAACATTTTCCACCACGTTTACTTCTGTATTAGTTTCTATTACCTCATCGGTATCATCTCTATTTTCAATCATAGTGGTATTTACCAGATTATTGTTATGTTGTTCGAGCTCAATATTAGCTTGTCCTTTAATTTCCTCAAGTTCAATATCAGACAACCAGCCGGTAGTTCTAATCACTCTCGCTTGCCCTGCTAGCTTCTGCTCAGACAACTCAAACAAAACTTCTTCTTTCCAGATCTTAAGCATCCTTTGCCTGTAACCTCTAAGATCGGGATTACTTTTGAAAAAACATTTCATGATAATTTTGTTCATTTCCTTAGTCCAAGTTGTTCTTTGCTTTGCGTTACGAGGATTTCGTTGGATAACGACCTGAGAAATCTCGTTCCTTCCCCTGCCGAACAAGGGACCTTCACAGAAAGTTCCGGCCCAATTCACGTCGTTGATGTTTTGATTTTTTTCAGCACTCATATTTGCATATATGGAATGGTTTGTATAAGGTTTTCCTTCCCTAGTATTTTTATTGAGACACCATCTCTAAGAGAGTGGCTAGCCAAAGCTAAAGACCCAAACCTGGCAATGAGACTCGGTTACACCGCGCCAGACTCAACCTGGAATTTACAACCGTGATTGGTTTGTTCATCGGAGTTTTCCTTATCCTAGGATGGCTGCCGACCAAGGTTGATGACCCCACCCTGGCCACAGGAAGATACAGACTGAGACAGACTAGCCCCCGCAGGACGCCAACCCGGTATTTCATGGCCTCGGGGAGAGCTAACAGGTACTACACCTTGTTCAAGGGTGATCTGAAGGTAGTTGTGGCAAAGGATAACCTCATTTGCCCACGTCGAAACTTTACAACCGGATGCAGTTTAATGTCAATACCCAGGACAAGTCATTATTACAGGAGCAACAAGGATATCAACAGTCTCTATTCTATTCTTAACTCTGTTTTAAGTACCATTCTCATTCTATAATATTCTTTATGAGTCTTCTCTTTTATGATGGCATGGTTGATGCCGTGACCTTCGTTTACACCAAGATATTTGTAAATTCCATGTGGATCTAGCGCTTTAATGGTGGTGTTGATGTTAAAAGTTATCGATGAATTCTGGGAGAGTTTACGTCTAAGGAAAGTCACTTCGGCGCATTTGTCCAAGCCAAAGTCCATGCCGATTTTGTCAAACAGGGTAACATACATGCGTAATTTTTTTTGAAATCCACCTCGAATGCGTTCTGATTTGCAGTAGTTTATTCCTAAATGTGTTTGGTGGGTATGAAGCCGTCTACTTTGGTAAACATTTTGCATTTCATTTTTAAATGCTTTTCTTAATTTTTTATTGTCATACAAGGTCAGAGTAATAAATTTCATCAGCAGATTTTTGGCAGTATCATTGTTATGGACGGGGATATACAAAGCTTTTTTTTATTAGAGTTTTTTAGATTTTTTATTCTTTTAGAATAAGCCATTTTTTCATTTGTGTTTTGACTTCCTTAGGTTGGCCCGAATTCCGTTCAGGTGCAGAGTACAGAAAAAATGAAAATTCTGAGTTATTCATGTCTAATTAATGACGTTTTTTATGCAAACGAAGTCGAAGGGGTAGGTAATCGCATTGAAACTATGATGTAATTGCCTGGTTGTATTTAACTGGATTTTCATAGCTAAATTCGTATTTTGAAATGGTTTGGGGGAGATATTATAAGTGTATCATTTCTTTTTTGTCAAGAAAAATGCTTTTATTTAATAAATTTACGGCTCCCAGTTGAATAGATTCATGTTTCCTGACCTTAAACGTCGAAATTTTCAAATGTCGTATCAGTTGATGAATTTGGATTTTGTTATTTTTGCTATTTATTAATTTTGCATTGGATATTTCCTTCTAAATCCATGAAATAGAGACTTAAGTTGCATTGATCATTCTTGTGATAATGTAGCTCTTGGTTTCGCAGTTCCGTACACTTCCACTACATTGTTCTGTCAATGTTTTGAAAATCAACAGCGTACATGTCAATGGCACCTTTTTTTTTAAAAAAACAAACAAACCCCAGCAACGCAGGCAGTTACAGCCAAAGTAAGTCGGAGGCGCGTAGGTAATGGAGGCTGTCACAAGTAGGCTTTAAACCACCCTAGCTGACCGTCAAGATAGTAAGTTGTACATAAAAAGTGATCAGACCTGATCCCCAAGAGTATTTGGAATAATTTTAAAAATAACTTAATCGATGAAGTAAAATATTTTGGCCATAGAAACTCATTCATTCACTTCTTTTCAGCCCCATTGTTTTTAACAGATTCAAAGGATCGCCATTTTATCCACTCTGGGATTTTAATTTCGATACATTACCTAAATATTCACAAATTTAAGAATTTTAAGTTGTACATGTATGCCAAAATATTATCTAGGATTTTGTAGAAAGAGCTTTGAAGTAATTGTGTTGTGTATTCCAAGTAATAGATTGTTGACATATAGGAGACTTGCATACAATCCAGCCTTGTTGACCTTTTAGTGCATTTTTGTTGTAGGCTTCGTTCAGTGAAGACCTGTTAGAGCTTCAGTTTACTACAGTGGGTCCAAGTATGAGATTTATATGTAACCAAGCGGAAGAAGTAGCCGTTGCTGTCAATCACGTTATGAAGCGTTGGAAATTATCCCATGCCGTAAGAAAGCCATTTTTTTTCTAATTATTATGACTTAAATCTATGCGAGACCTTTAAAAGTGTTTTTTTCTTCACGATTATTTTATAATGAACTTGTGGAGAGATGTAAAGAGGTTGTCAATATCGCTTGAAGTTTGGGTTTTTGCATAGAACAACCAGTACAATTCATCAACAGTCAGTCTTTTGAATCACGTGGGGCTGCTTGCATTGTTTTGAGTAAACAGATTACAATTTCACCGGTTTTCAGACCGCAAGTTTCCGATAGCCAGGCACTATGACTTGCAAAATTGATAAATCACTCTACATTTAACCAAACTGTGTAAAACATAATTTGTATGCCATAGTTCAATATCACAAGTATAAAATATCTGTAGCTAATCTCTATCTATATACAGCCATATTTCGGATACCCTAACTCCATTTCAGGTAAAAACTAGATATAGTAAGTACCCTTGAATTCATGAATACTTGATTCGGGTTGGTCAAGTATATATTACCATTCCCAGTAACTTTTCTGCCTTTCGTTGTAAACTATATGCCCAAATTTGATTGGGATCTGCTTTAGATCTGCTTTCCTGCCTTTGTGCATTCAGGTTTAGATCCATATTTACACATTTCATGTAAATCTTCATCATCATCATTGTTTGACCTCAGTCGAAATGATGGATTGAACAACCTTCCTCCAGTATTCTTGGCCTTCCATAGCTGCTTTAAGGTCTTGACCTGCTAAGCCAGTATCTCTTATAATGGTATCTAGGAAAGTCAATTTGCCAGAGCGCTTTCCGATGGATTTATGTAAAATTTGTGGTACCTCACTGTGTTTCAGAACTACCTTTTTGCCCTTTGCATGAAATTTGACCTTCCTTCCTTTGCTTTAAGTCGACTTTGCGATTTTGGCCTTTGATACACCTCAACACATTATTTTTTATTTCATTTTCTTAATATTTTTTTGAACTATAAATTACATTCGGTACAACATCGGTATAGTTTTATCAAGAATTGCTACACAACTTTTACTAAGAATTGCTACACAACTCTATTGACCATCACTTCCTTAGTGATGGTCAATAGAAAGTGATCAGCATAAGTCAGGTTTCTCCCAGATCTCTTCCTTGTATTATGCCTCACTGCAAGCAATGCTTCCTATGAAAAGGATCAGCTACCACTCCATGAAGGGGCAATTTTTATTATTTTTTATTAAGGATCAATCGCAGAGTTTTGGTCACTATTCAAAGACTAAATATATTTCAGAACACATTCACCTCATACTTCAGCTTTTATCTCAGACAATTTTTCAAATTTATTGATATTTATATTTCTTTATTATTTTAGACCAATGAAGCTGTTGAACCAAATAAAAAGATTCGACCCAAAGACGTTCCAGGTACCTTACTCAACATGGTAAGTAGTTTGTTAAATAATTCGAGAACTTACAATTGACGCCGCAGACTGATGCGGCAGTAGAGCCAACATACAGTTTTCCACGTTTATTTTCATACACCCTTGATGCGGATTCCTAAATACCCTTATTATTAGTCACTACTTCCCACTTTTAAATTAAGAACTGAAATGACTCGTTTTCTGTCCTATTTTACAGTTTTATGATGGGTTATTCGGCTGTGCTCATCCATTTTTAGAGGACCTTGAAATCATTATCTTCAACCATATCAAATAAGATTTGAAAGGAAAATTGACCTTCGTAAATGGTTGTGCTTTTTCACATTATAATTTTATTGCTGTTCTGCTTTTCGTTGATTTTGATAACATTACTTGATTGATGCCTGAGTGCGCGGGTAATTTATGTAGATCTGGTCTTGTTTAATTTCTTTCTTAAAGAAAAATATCCCCGTAGACATTTTATGGTTGCTCAGGTCAGAACTTTGAACTGTTTCAGAAAGCTCTTAATTATTTTCATTGACCTTGATATGTAACCCTTTCGTAATGTATAGGCAGTTCTTAACCTTGGTAGCCGAGATCCAAGCTTGCGATTAGCAGCATATAATCTGCTGTGTGCCTTGACGTCAACATTCAATTTGCATATCGAGGAAAGACTTTTGGAAGCAAATGGTATAGTGACTTCAGATTGTTATTTATTATACATTAGGTAACATATTTTGACGTGCAACAGGCCTATTCGAAGAATTATGATTTTTCTACTGTTTTCCAGTGCACACGTGGAAACTATTGCGCTTTAGTTTTATGTCAAAGTTTTTAAACCATGTTTTTTATGTCGATGCCATTAGTTTAATACTTTTAAGTTCAGCGACTACCTTTCCGATACTGACGTTCACGTGGCTAAATAAGGTTATATTTTGCATTGCACAAAAAAGAAAAATTTGTGACGAGGACCATTTTTACTTCTACTATAGTTTGGTTTTCGTACTTATTTGAAAAGGATATCTGTGCGTGGGAATTACACGACAATAACACTTTTTTGCTGATCTGTAGCTTTACACGAAATTTTTTACCACATTTGTGATTGCCGGTTTTTTATTTTTATGGCACCAGGAAAAGTTTTTCTTTTTGACATTTAAATCATCTAATTTTGTACTATTTAAAGTAGTTTTCCTTCCGGATTTTTATGCTTGAAAATTTGTAATGTGCTATTATCTTAACGGGTTTTTTCATCTATTGCAGAGTATAGTAGGCCTTATATTTCCCCTGCTACATGGTATGAATTTAAAACTGTTATACTGTTGTTTTTAGATTTGTACTACTTTGTCAAAGCATTGGCAAAACAAGGTGTCCTTTCCCCATTTCGGTGTGGGTTCCACAGTATTTTTTAAAATTTATTTTCTTTTATGTAGCTTTGATTTTTGTGGAAAAAATAGCCACGATCATTACTTTGCATTGCACAGACTGTTTTGCTTTCATCGCTACTTCTTGTGTTTTGTAGTTGAGCAGATATCACCGTTTATTTGTTTTGCAACTACATGTTTTAACTGATAATTAACACACATAGTTTGGATCAATTATTTAAAATTTCAAGGTGCTTGAAACTTTTTACCTAAGGCAGACTGATTTTTAGCACTTTGTAGGAACCAATTAAGTAAGGAAGGCAGCATGCAGCCTAAATCCAGGATGTTTACAACAATGCAATCTTTAAAAGACCTACTACGTAAGAAAGATAAATAAACGAAGAAAATGTAATGACAGATAACTAAAGGCAACAAGGCTATTACTCTGTACAATGTTATGTTGTTTATATCTATTTTAACGGGACCTTTAAAGCCAGTTATTAGCAGTTAGCCTCCCTTCCAATTTCAGGGTTGTGTATACCTGCAAATAATACCATGTTCATCAAAAGCTTAAGTGAACAACTTGCCAAGAGAGAACCAGGGATGACTCTTGAGGTAATAGAGATATCTACTTTTTACTGTTTGTACTGTTATGGTAATAAAGAACTGTAGTAGACTATGCTGCAGGCAATAAGCGGAAGTACGTTTGTCTGCTCTAACTTATCAATCTTGTTCAGTGTCAGTAGTGGTAGTAGTAAGGGCCGTGCTTAGTCCATGTTATTAATACTTAAGAGCATCATGCTAAAAACTACAAACCTGTTTGAAGCTTCAGACATGCCAGGATATCTTTGTCAATCGTGACAATGTTTTTTGTAAATTATGAAACCAAAAATATCTTTTTTCCTGATGCCCGAGTTTTTTACCATTGAATAAGTAAAATATTCTTGTTGTGCAGATGTAAAATTTATATTTTTAAAATCTTCCCTCTTATTTGTCCATACTAAGGACACAGGAGCCTTACTGGTACTTTCAAAAACTGTAGCAATCTTTCGTTCGTTTTGGAGAGGATAGGTGTAGGTCATGCAGTTGCAAAAGAGCCGTAAAGAACGGAAAGAAAAAGTTAATACCTATAGAAAACGGCTAGATATTCATCTAAACTTGGTAATGGCAGGTATTATAGCGCATATTTAAGATTGATATATATATTAATTATGCAGCATGAATTTATGATTTGGGTATATATCATTGCCCGAAGCCTGAATGCGACGAAGATATACGGGCTAAACCGTTTGAAGTAGTTGATTTTGGTATATCTGCCTTCCTCTTAGAGATATAGATTTAGAGTCGAGAAAGTATTGATTTGCAGTCTTGATCGCCCTTGTGTTGCAGAGAAAATAATTCTTAGCGGGCTCTCCCAGGTCTTCTTTGTTTCCGGCGTTGATGAAATACCGATTGATTTATATTTTTTCATTCTGATTTCTTGGTTCTGACGAGTCCAAGGGGAAAAGGCGTTTGACCAAAATAAATGTAATTTTGAATAAAATATGTTTAATTTAATTGTTATTTTGGCACGATATTAGCGTTTTTGCTGACACTTTTTAGACAATTTTGCTTTTCGAAACAAAATAAGATTCAATGCTGGCACAAGTGGAGGACATGTGTTTTGCCACCAATTCGTCAGTAGCGCTTGAGTACCGGTGTTGCATAGAAAGCGTAAGGGTTTCTTAATGCCATTTAGTTTACTTGGGTCGAATTTAATGTCCTATTTATACTTAATTGGTCAAGTACTCAGATGTTGTAAACGTAAGGTAATCGTGTGCTAAATAAAGCCATTAGAATTTTAACCCTCTTGCAGTTAACCGCATAAAAGACTTGGTGATGGGTAAAGTGTTTAATTTGAGGTACATTTCCATCGTAAATGTAAGATGACGATAAGAAGAAGCTAAAGGGCCTACGCCCTGCCGCCTGAAACGCCTTATTTTGGCAAAACGATGCCTTGGAGCGGAACGCATCATTATCGTTCTTATATGAAATAAGGGATTATTTTTGTTTTGTTTTGTGCCATTACTACTTAATTTGGCCAAATTTAAAAACTAAACTAGTTGATTGCTGGTAATTTGTCGTGTTTTCCCTCAGATAGCAATGATTACTTGTCTATTTTAAGTTTCTAGACGAATGTATCAGTGGATTCTCAAAGTCAGATTACGAGCTTAAACATCTGTGCTTGGAATACATGGCACCTTGGTTGCCAAATCTAACAAGGTAAAAGGCTACCCTATTTCCTACTATATGATGAAAACATTGCTGATCATACTTATAAATATTATAGACTGGAACTGGATTTATCAGTAGAAACGACCACAATATCATAAATAATACTGTAGGGAGTATGATGGTAACTATAACAACGTGTATCTTTCAATACTTCAGACAGGAATATACTAAGCACGACGTTTTGACTAGGGTCATATGTTTTTTTAAAAATACCAAGTTGGCTAAAATTTTTGGGTTTTTTAACCCTTTATTGTGCAAATATTTGGTTCTTCGGTAAACGTTTCCATTATTTTTTATTTTTACGCCAGAATGTTTGTGGGTAACTCTCGGGGGCTTAGGTGTTTTAGATACCTCCTGATTTGCTACTTGGAGTTTTATATACATACATACATGTTTAATTACAATTTGGTTTAGTGCAGAGATTTATTTGATACTGTTTTGCAAAGTATATAAAAGTAACTGACTGCATTAAGGATTTGGTGGTGACGAAAGCTTGTGTGTCGTTGCTCTCTGCCTGTTTTTCTATTTTGCATGGCTCCATCTCAAACTGTAAACTGTACCAGATATGGAAGGCAAATTCTCTCAGGCCAAAGCTATGGAATTTGTTTTACATGTAATGGGATACATCATTTAATCCGATTGTTCGATGTATATGTGAACAACCGAGAGAGAAACAGTCAAAAGATCATCGATTTAGTGTTCACAACAGATAAAATAGTTGTTGCTAAAACAATTTCTTTTACGAATTTCCACAGCGTTCATAACCTAATCGGTATGGCCAAAAGTTCCACAATAAACGCTTCTCTCCTGAAACGATGAAAGTTTATGATTACACAAAACTTGATATTGAATCTCTATGTACTATGGACCTCGAGAAATTTAATGGGAGAATTCCTTGAGTAAAACAGACTTTATTCCTGTTGTAATATGTTCAAAACCTATCTTGCAACAATATTCGCCAAACATTCACCAATAATGGAGAGAAAAGAACGTGGAAACGTGACCCCGTGGGTAACAAAGGAAATAAAAACCTAATGAACGTGTACTACTACCTTATGCACTTAAAAAAAAATCGAGGAACAGGTTGGATTGTATTAATTACAAAAGGCCTACAAAATGAAACCACGAACAAAATTTGCATTAAAAGAAATGCATATCGCAGGAAAACTGTGATAAAGCTAACAGTTCCTGGAACGATATAAAGAAATGTTACCCCACAAAGGATACCTCTACTTCAAGCAAAAAATTCGTAATATATGATACCGTCGTTGCTTATCAACATTCCAAAGTTTCACCCATCGTGTATCGGGGAAAGGTTTTAGTGTTTTCAGACCACGTTTTGGGGCTGATTCCAAACAAGTTCACAGCACGTAACAATAAAGAGATACAGAAAGAAGAATCAGATAGAAACAAAATATTCATATTATGCGCTGAACAGCAGATGTGAATAGCTTTTTGGCATAAAATAGCTGCAGCCTCAAAAGCTTTTTTGATATAATCATTCCATCTGTTATTAAAGAAAGTAGATTGCCATCTCTGAAATCAATCGTTCAAAGGGCGTCCCCCCAAAAGATGCAACTTTAGTAACATTCGCTTTCTCCACGAAGTCACATTTTACCAAGTTGGACGTGTGAGCATCGTCAAAACGTCCCTTGATGCAGTTGGAAACATATAGACCCTTACAGTCAGTAATTTCATTTTCCCTGCACCAAACATTTTGTCTTGTAGTGCAGTTTTAGAAGTATTCATTTTTTCACTGTAGACTCTCACAAGATAGTTATTTCGTTAAGTAGACTCGTCTGGGGTTCTTTTTCCCGTGTGTTTTTATTCCTCATCCATAAGTTTGCAAAATGGAATATTTGCAAAAGAGAGAGCTGTAGCAAAATCATGATTAAAAGCAGCTTGACGATCTTGTACAATATCTGGAAACAAAGTCAGTTTCGTGCACGATGTTTGCATAGATTTGTGGCTTTGACCCTTTATGTGTTGCAGTATTTGGCCTCTGTTGCGTATTACTTGCGCATTACACACATTACAGAACGTACAGTACATGCACACTGTACCATCCGTAGTCATGCACGTACATTCCTTGCAATATCTACTTGATCTTGGTTATTTTGATGTTTTATCATTTCATATCTCTGTAGTAATTTTTTAATTGTAATGTGCTTCAGAATTCTAAGTACCGATATAAATACAATGCAGCAAAACGTAGAACTTGCACTAACCTCGTGAATCAATGTAGTGTTCATACAAACACAAATGTTCTTGTTAGGGAAGTCACATTACCTGTATGTGAAAGGCAGTAAAAAGCAGAAAATATGGTCTTTTGTTTCAAATATGACCTACAATATGGGGTTTTAAGAAAAAGGTGCAAAGTTTGGAATTTCCATGTAAAAGGCTGAAATATGGGGCTCATGGGATTTTTGTGTAATTATGGGCAAATTCTCTCCTTAATAATAAGTTATCTATTTCAACGCATTGTCGTTTTGTTGTATGGTAACTAGTTCTCAAATATTGAATAAATAACCCATTGTTTGTGACAAGGATCCATGTTTGATGCTCTTCTGTTCAAAATTTTAATAAACGCAGATGCCATTTCTCCTAACCAGTAGATGAAAAATAATTGTCTAATATTAAACCGAGAAAAGGAAAAACCGAATATGCAATTTTTTCCTCGAGAAAGAAATAACGAGCATGCAATTATTTCGATTAATGGAAATGAGATCTATCACCCTGATTCTCATTAGTATCTTTGTATAAATCTGTACAGTGATCTGAATCTTTTGAGTCAACACCAAAAAGTTTACAGAAGAATTAGTTTTAGCATTAAGTTCCTGAGAAAGACCCTTCCAAATTTTTCCTGATAGTAGCTTTAACAATTGTAAACACAGTGATTCATACACTCTACCCTATCTATGCGGGCTTGAGCAAAACATGGTTAGTGAAGTTTAAAGCCCAGTTTATTAGATCAAAGAGCGTCATTCGTAATAGCAGTTGTGGCAACTGGTACACGTTTAAAGCTCTATTAAAGCATAAAGTTTTAATCTTTGTCTTTAAAGGAAGGAGCCCTTTGTAAAGTAGGAGGTAACCACTATAAAACAGGCTGATAAGTCACAATCTGCTACCAGAAGCAACGACTTTAACCTTCGACTCCCAAGAATAAAATCTGAAGCCTGAAGGAAAACGTCCTACTTCTATGGTCCCGCCCTTTGGAATTAAACTTTTCAATGAGCTGAAGAAAGAAAATAATTTTTTGGAATTTAAAAGGAAAATTAAAGATTTCAAGTTTTGTTCTGATTCTATATTTTGAGTTTTTCTGTAGTTCAGTTTCGTTTTGTCATAGTCTGGTTCCTTTTTGTGGTATTTTTGTTTCTTATTTTTTTCGAATCACGCAATGTTTGCTAAGTTGTAGAGCTGGATTATTATTTTCATTGCTTTTGTTTATGCAGTTCCTTTTTCTGATACCAGTTGCATGTTACTACTGGATAAGTCAGCCTGTAAAATTTGAATTATAATAATAGAGAATTATATCAAATACTGCTATTGTTATTTTACATTTTTTCAGTATTTTTAGGGAACTCTAAGGTATGTTACTCTCCATTCATCAATGTCCAAACTCGTCAGCTGATCCAGCCTCCAGATGTACTACGATAAACATACACCCTCCCACTTGTCCATACACACAAGAACCATGATTACTGCAGTTATGCTTTCATGGGCTCTTTCAACTACCCATATAATATACCTTCCACCTACCCATTTTTGGATCCGTGTATTCACGCATTCTTTCCTCCTCGTCCTATGCATATTTGTGCAGTTTTGTCTAGTCTACCATCCACAAGGCATCCATCTACACACTTGTGCTTAAGTATATATCTGTAAAATGAACACCTGTACCTCCGTGCGTCCATCTATTCACCAGTGCAGTTACGTTTTTGGTCTCTGTCTTTTCCAAGTGTCTTTGGGTTATGTAGGAGTGGGATAGGTGTTGTAAAGGAAACTCCTTTAAAGAAATTCATAGAAGATAGCTTTGACATTTTAGCCCACATCTATTTTGAAACAGGTTTTGCAACACTACTGCGGAGGATCCAATGAGAATTAAACTGAACCAAATCTTCGAAAAGCTAATTCAGCTGACAGTTGATGAAAGGCAGGTAAGAAAACAGTAGTAGTGAAGTAGAGAGTGCTTAAAATGAGCAAATAGTTATGTATGTAATCATGTAATATAGTTCCTATAATGAGATGATAAATTTGTTTAACTAAAGCTCCCTTCTTATAAAGTCACAGATGCTATCTTCAAATTTAATAGGATTTTTGCTTGTTGGATATTGTTTTTCTGGATGGAATATCGACTATTTCTTCTATACAAAAATAGAGGAACGATATAAAATTTGAAACGAAATGCACCGGAAATCGTGACTACTTTGTTGAGTCCTTTTTAAGCCAAAGGTAATGACGTAGAGCTTTTGTATACATGATTTTTATAAAAAGACAATGCAAGATTGCTTCCTAAAATCACTTGTTCATTCAATAAATTTTTTCAATAGACAATAGTTGCGTATTTATCCCAACATGACACGGTGGAACAACGGTGTCAATGCATCCACTTTTTTGTTTTAGGAGAAGTGAATTTTGGAAGCAGTACATCCAACAGAATCAACTCTCTGTGTATTGAAACTTTGTTACTNCATGAGATGATAAATTTGTTTAACTAAAGCTCCCTTCTTTTAAAGTCACAGATGCTATCTTCAAATTTAATAGGATTTTTGCTTGTTGGATATTGTTTTTCTGGATGGAATATCGACTATTTCTTCTATACAAAAATAGAGGAACGATATAAAATTTGAAACGAAATGCACCGGAAATCGTGACTACTTTGTAGAGTCCTTTTTAAGCCAAAGGTTATGACGTTGAGCTTTTGTATACATGATTTTTATAAAAAGACAATGCAAGATTGCTTCCTAAAATCACTTGTTCATTCAATAAATTTTTTCAATAGACAATAGTTGCGTATTTATCCCAACATGACACGGTGGAACAACGGTGTCAATGCATCCACTTTTTTGTTTTAGGAGAAGTGAATTTTGGAAGCAGTACATCCAACAGAATCAACTCTCTGTGTATTGAAACTTTGTTACTTTTCTGCAATATTGTCTGCTGTGGGTCTTAATTGTATCAAAATAAAAGAAATTCGAATTTTTAATGTCACAAAGTCTATTTTTCTTAGAATTGATGTGAAGTCATTTGTAGAGTACCGTCGACGAGTCCAATCTGTGCAGTAACAAACGCGACCTCTTTACCTTTCTTGAACTTTTGTTTCGTTGAATTTTTTATTTACATAGTCGACTTCTTTGTTGCACTGTTCATTTAAAAAATTTTTGCCCAGTGCTTTTAATTCTGTTTTCTTTGGATTTTTAAGTAAAAACATATAAAGGTGTTTTACTGGGGTTTTTTGTACTCGTCGACAAACTCATTCTTGGTTTACACTACAATGTTAGCGTCTTCAGTGGCCACCAATATTTGTTAGACATACATTTCTCGTCTATTCTTTCTTTCCATGCATGAGTACTTGGCATTTCATGTGGTAGTTTTACACCTCAAATTGATTGATGACCGCCAATCAAAATATTTTCCTTAATCAGTCTGAGGGCGGATTCTTTGTGCTAGAAAACCAAACTTTCTGACTTAAAGTACCAATGTTTGTTGGTCATGGCTGTCATTTCTTTTCATTTCATTTCATGTAGGCCGATGTTTGCATGTACGTACGTACGTATTTATGATATATCCATGAATGAATGAATGTATGTATGTATGTATGAATGAATGTATGCATGAGTGTGTATGTATGTATGTATGTATATATGTATGTATGAATGTATGTATGGGTGTCTGTATGTATGTATGTATGTATGTATGTATGTATGTATGTATGTATGTATGTGTGAGTCTGTTTATTTTCTCTCTACCCACTACCCACTAGCCTAAACTATCTGTCTCTGTCTGTCTGTCTCTGTCTGTCTCTCTCTCTCTCTCTCTCTCTCTCTCTCTCTCTCTCTCTCTCTCTCTCTTTCTCCCTCTCCCTCTCTCCCCTCTCCTCCCCCTCTCTCTCTCTCTCTCTCTCTCTCTCTCTCTCTCTCTCTCTCTCTCTCTCTCTCTCTCTCTCTCTCTCTCTCTCTCTCTAAATATCTCCCTCTCGCTTTCTCTCTCTCTCGCTCTCTCTATATATCTCTCTC
>RDPX01000136.1:393643-410190 GCA_003991215.1 Morbakka virulenta | reverse complement strand
TTTTTTCTCTCTCTTATACACACATATAGATGTATAAAAGAGACCACACACACACACACACACACACACACACACACACACACACACACACACACAGGGAGACAGAGAGAGGCATTCGACAGAAATTTGCATATGAATGTCTTTTCTTTACTCTGTTTATGCTTCATGCTCTATTTGTTAATATACAATACCATGACTTTGAAATGCTTGAGTAACCAAACGCCATATAAGGGTCAAACGTCGGGACCCAAAACTAAAATAAATTTTTTTCAGTGATAGATATTATAGGTTCGTAATATTTGAATTCATCTTATTTTTCATTATTGTAACACATCTACGGCAGCATGCCATTGGCTGAAAGTATATTTTAGGATTGATGAAGACGGCAAGATATTTTTTAACTTTGGCACAGTTTTCCAAACACTGCAGCAGTAAAGAAACATGTGCGTTTGTGAGTGTCTGTGCACATCACACACGACAGTCTTCTTGTCATGCTTTCTGTTACGCAGCCTTAATTTTTTATCATTCCCTTGCGGAAAAATACCATTGTCACTTACGTACTAAGTCACAATGTAATAATCGAGTTTACACCATTTTACTTTCGTTTAACCGTGTACATTTTTACAGATTTTCTCATCAGCGTATGCTGCAGTTCCTATTTCATTGTGTTGTGAAATTCAGTGCAAAAATTGATATTTTAAGATGAAATTCTTGTTTTCCTAGACTGCTCTAGTTGAATATACTACAGATGATGCTGAAAGTCGTGTTTTGTACGAGGTTCTAGCCGAGGCAAGCATTGCCTTTCCAGATGTGTTCTCAATTACGTAAGTTAGATGTGTATTTGTATGCTATGCATATAGATGCTTGAAAGTTGTATATGTATGTTCGTTCTGCGAATAGTGAATTTTATCGTTAATATTCCTTCAATACATGGTGTGACTTTAAATCGCCATTAAAGTTTGGAGTTGAAGGTTTGCACAGAGGGGACGGGGGTTCGATGGCTATAAACAGAAGGCCCCCGAAAAGCCAGGTTACCGACGCCATGATAATAATTCTTTGCCTTTGGAAAGCAATCTTTGTACCCATTCATTGATCCAAGGTTTTCATTGTTGTTATTTCTTACATGAAAGGTAGGCAGAAAAACTCCAACAACAGTATTAACGCGAAACTTTTTTTTTTCAGAGAAGAGAGAAAGAAGAGAGCATATTTATTGTAAGAATTGTGTTAGAGTAAACGAGAATTGTGTTGGGTTCTATCTGAAAAAGAACGTTGGCTCACTTGTTGACTCTGTAATGATAGAAGCAAAACGATACATTAAAGCAGGGAAATTCACGAAAAGTTGAAAACCGGAAAAATACGTGAAAATATAAATATTTTTGTCCACAACATACGAGAAACTTAAGAAATGGCTGAACTGGCAGATTACTATTTTATATGCCCTTCTTAGGTAACGAAGTAAGCTGTCATTTATGCCACACACAAATATGAGGCAAGAACAAAATATATTGAAATCCGAAGTTATTGGTTTATTTGTGTGTTGTTTAGTAGGCTTGGTGGTGCAGATGCTTAGAAAGAACAGTTGCAAGTTGTAAGTAGTATTTTAGTTGTAACCCCATGCCCACAAAAGGAGAGATAATGTGGCAGGAACTATCTGTTCAAAATTGAAAATTAGAAATGAGTGGGAATCGGTGTAACCATCAAATAGAACCGGTTATAGTAACAATATAAGTAAAGAACTTAAGTGACGCATATTATCATTTTATTTGAGTATTAAAAAACACACGAACCTAAGGTAAAAAATACATAGTTATCCTCTTCGAGCTATGGTCGGCTCATGATGCTTGTCAGCATCTTCCGCCGTCTCTTTCTATCTCATGCTACTGTGCTAGCTTCACTCCATGTTTGCCATACTAATTGGTTTATTTCGGCTTCTGCACGTCTTAGCCATGTTGTTTTCGGTGGTCCTCTTTTTCTTTTTCCCACGTCAGTGCTTCTTTAAAATTATCCTCGTTTCTCTGGCTACTACTGCAGCCTTTCCGGTGGCATACATGGTGCTTGCGTTCCAGTAGCCTACACGGATAAACTCCTTTGGTGTGAGTAATGATCCCACACATGCCATTTTCGAGTTGGAGACTCCCGTTAGGTTTTCATCTCCAGCAGTCATATGTGCGACCTCCCGTCTTAAATTATCACCCTCAGGGATTTCACATGACATGTCTTTGCTACCAGAAATTGCTTCGTTTACTGTCTAACCTTTCGTAATCAGAATTTTTTAACAGTAAGAGGTGATTAGCCTCCTGTCCAACCCTCCTCCGTTCTCATCCGGGTTGGGAATGACCATGGCGGAATAATGGTTAAATTAACTCAGATGAAATTGCTATTGCCTTCAAGTATTTTTTGACCACATTTCCTTCTTATTACTTTGACCAGAATTCTTTTTATAAAACCGCTTAACTTTTCTAGGCTTTTAATCCTCTTTCTTGCGTATGTTTTGGCACTATGGAAACTTTTAAATTTGACATTTTTTCCCAACCACAGATTTATTATGACTGTCGAGCTACCACATTATCAAACTGTTGTGTATCCATTTTTTTTAGCTTTCCAATAATTCATAGGAAGCTTTCCAATGTGCTGAGTCACTCGGAGGATCCTGTGACTTTAAGTGCTGTACAGACTATTGTTGAATCAACAGCGAAATATTCATCGGAAAAGCCGGGAATGAAACTAAATTACCTCTCAGGTAATCTTTAATATTTTAACAGAAAACAAATTGGAATCCTGAACATAAAGCATATAATTGACACATTGTTTAAACAACCAAATTTATATTATATTGTGATTTTGGTATATTTTAGTCATATTTATATGGTCTAATAACCGCATCCTAGAAGAAACAATGATGTATTAATGGTAAATAAAGCATCTTAAGCCAAAATACATTGGATTAAACATATTTTAGCACATGTAGATAATTTCCGCAAGGTGATTTATTCCCATGTCTTGA
This sequence comes from Morbakka virulenta, assembly GCA_003991215.1. NCBI lineage: Eukaryota > Metazoa > Cnidaria > Cubozoa > Carybdeida > Carukiidae > Morbakka > Morbakka virulenta. Next base: position 407,186 of record RDPX01000136.1, on the reverse strand, counting down.
CAATGTTCCACGCCAAGGTAACGTATATACCCAAGTAGGGAAAGACATTTTAAGGGAAAAAGTGTAGTATGGATCTGCCAGCTTTGTCATTTTGCGAAAAGTGGCAAAGGTCGAGTGCTCTAGTATTAACTGTAAAACTACAGAAAATTCCGGAAATGTATTAACTACAGAAAATTTTGTTACATTGTTGCAAAATGAATTAATTTAGTCACCATATCATCTAGAGACAGGTCCAAGCCATGTTTATCAACTGAACTAAGAACAGACCTATCAACGTATACTGGTCTTTTCTCCATACCCATTAATGAACTTGAACTAAACTGCTTCAGGAACATACAGTACTTAGTGAATGAATGAACTTGTTCAGCTCTTCTCGAAGGTACGTTTGAATCGTTGTCTTTCGACATAATTACAGACAAATATTAGTTTATGAATTTTTATCAAAACTCTTTTATGCAACGTGATCATTACCGGCGCTTTGATTATACACTACCGTACTTTCAGCACTATCAATTTTGGCGTAATAAGCTTAAAAGAGGAAACAAGATAGTGGTCTCATTGTTTACAAGATCGTTTAACATATGTTAAACAATGTACAGAGAATACTAACAAACCCCATTATTGATTTGCGATGGTTTGTGAATAATTTGTAATAAAAGTGTGTTTGTTTGGAAAACCTCTAAAGTTATTTCGCCTATTTCTAATTTAGCATGTGGTTTCTTTGGCCTACATACATTTCCTGGACCATTTATTGAGGTAAGAAAATGACTAAAGTTGTTTTTCTAGACCTACATGTAATATGCCTATAAAAATATCATATACCCCTTTATTACGAGCCAGTAGAGGCCCACGGGGTTATTACTGAAAACATTTATCATGTAATAAGACACACATTGTTTATCCTACTACGATCATTCTATGTCAAGTCTGCAGGCAATGACACCTACCATATCAGATTTTGGTAATTTTGACGTATCTCTAGCATGGCGTGAAAGGAACCAGTTCAAACGTGACATCATTTTCTTCAGTAGTTTATGAGATAGAAGCCAATAAATATTTTCAAATGTCTATTTCTGAGTGATCATATTTTCTTAATGGCACAAATAAGGAATCAACCATGGGGAACCTAAAAATCAAATCAAAACCTTTTTTCTGACAGAAACAAACAATTCTCATTTTAGAAACAAAGCATGAGGTGTACAAGCAAATAAATTTTCCAAGTAATCACTGGTGTCAAATTTTTATTTGACACAAGCGATTGATCAAAATCTGTTTTGCCTTGGATGTGCAAGTAGATCAAGATTTACCATTTGGAAGTAGCTCATTACAGGATGTGAAGAACAAGATAGTTGGCTTCAATGATAAGATAAAAATTACTGAAGGTTATGTCAAATCTGGAAGTGTTTCGTTTCACACCATTCTTCACATAAATGTAAAAGTTAGCAGGATATGAGGTGGTGAGTGTCATGGCCTGGTGATTGAACATGGAATGGCCCATTACAAATATCGTAATACAAAAAAAACCTAGAACAGCGGTTACGATAATGAACTCGTAATACTAATTTTTACTGTTAAAGCTATATTAGTCAGTTTATTCATTCATTTGACGTTAAGAAAAGGTTTAAGGTGCTTATTACTAATTGCGATGTTGGATTTTTCCTTCGGACCATGCTTTTACTTTCATTTTAGATTTGGGAGGTTTAAGAATTAATTATATAGCTCGTATTATCATGGGAAAACTGTAATAATGTTTGAATGTTATTGTGTTGCAGTCGGTAAATGAAGTACTAGTGATTTCAAAACTGTTGACAGTGGCTGCATTATTTGTGCCCGGAGCCGTCAGTTTTTTTGGTCCAGCGAAACGCCTTTGAATATTCTCCTGGGTTATCACTGCAGTGACCTATAAGAGAACCGTAGTTTATTGGATTAAAGTGTGGTGTTCGGTAATATAGCTCACTGCGTAAGCAAAAATTCGACATAAAGATCTGTCAATGAGTAGAAAGTAAGTAAATATGACTAGCGAATACTATTAACAACAGGATATTAAAGCTGTTATTGACTGCATCGTAATTTGGGACACCGAGCAGTTTTTTACTCCCAATATGATTCCTTTGGTCCTGATGAATTTTCTTCCGAAAACAGTGAAAGTACAATTTTTATACTAGCATTTCTATAAATAAAAAAATGCTATCGTCATTCGCTCTTGGGAGTGTTAAATTAAGACAGCACAGGAATGGAATCGTATTTTAGGACAGATCACTAAATGTCAAAGTGAAGAAGTCCATATGATGAAATCTGATGTAGGGATAACATATAGTACAGTATAATATATGTAAGATAGTATGGCATAATATAATATATAATATAATTTAATATAATATAGAAAAATAGAATAGAATAAGATATGATATAATAAGAAATAATGCAAGACAATATAATATAAGATGGAGCTTTATATCTGACCCTCGTGGTGTTAAAGAATGGGAAAGAAACTGGCCGATTCCTTTCAATGCGGCTAAAACGCAACTAATTTCATTCAATAGAGAGCTGACCCCCTATCTCCCCCCAATATTGATGGAATATCTTTCAAATGTTAACCGTGGTGAGGATGCTTAGTTTGTCCTGGGGTTCTTAAATCCAATCAATTGGCAAGTCTGCTTCCAAAATGGTTGCTTCTTTGTACCTGAGGACGTCTTGCACGAAGCTATCACCCCCTCCCCCCATACATGGAGTACTGTTGCCATATCTGGAGAGGTGCTCCGTTATCTCATCATGGTGTTTTTAATCGAGTTAAGAGACGTTTGTCTATACTGATGGGTCCAAATATTGTTGCTACCCTTAAACTGTTGTTTCATCGACGGAATGTGGGTTGCCATAGTCTTTTCTATAAGTATTATCATGGGAAGTGTTCCGATGAGCTTTCCTCGTTGGTTCCAGCTCAGTTTGTTCCATGGCGTGTGACGCGTTTCTCTTAACGTCTTTATCCTCATTAACTTATTCTCTCGGGTTTTTTCCTGTCATTTTGCATAGTTTCATACACTTAGTTTCATTATGCCTTGCATTGCTCTTGACCCTTGCATATAACATAATATAATATAATATAATATAATATAATATAATATAATATAATATAATATATAATGTTATATAACATAATGTAATGTAATATAGGATAGTATAGTATAATTTATTTTATTTTAACCAATTATGGTATATATGGTAGAATGGTATAATGCAGAGTACAGTGGGCCATTTAATAGCAGCAATTACTTTTAATGCTTTTTTATTACTTGCACTTGTTTTTGTTTTTTTTCGCAGGCTGCCGATCCAGCCATGGGTCCACATATGTTCTCCCGTTTGATGGAGGCGTTTTTGGATAAATATTCACCATCTACTCTCCTTTCAGAAGCACGTTCAAGCTCCGTACAGTTTTTTAAGCCTGTCGTATCAGTTGATGATAACACTTTATTGTCGTCTTCCTTAAGTCATATACCAGCTAATGATGGAAAAAAGACATTTAAACGAGTTGGATCACTCTCGCCGGCAAAACTTTCTTCGGTTAGGCGAAGTGATCGAAAAAACCAGAAAGTTGAGTTTGATATTTGATTTGTTACTGTACAAACAGACCCGTGGCTGTAGTTGAATTTCGCTATCATGCGAGGTATGATGATTGTGGAAAACCATTAACTAAATACATATTTGGGACAGAAGACACGCTGCATAGTAAGGTGACCAGACTTACTAATTTCTTTTAACCTTATTTTCCCGGAACAACCAACGTCTTGAGGTAAACGGTTAAAGGACAGGACTGCGTTCATGTTGATAGAACATACTTTGATTTGCAGAAAAGACGTTGCTGCAGACGTAAGTGCAATCTGTAACCTCTGTCGTGAATGATCATCAAGCAGAGGCAGTTGAAGAACAGTACCTTGTAATTGGAATCAATTTAAAAGGGTAGCCACGAAGAGGTTTTATAATGGGTATTACGTACTTGTGGTATGTTCGTGTGGAATGGAATGTTTGCTGAGAATGTAAGCACGCTAGTTTTACTGCTTGTAAATGTTTTTGTTCATGACAGTTACAACTGGGGTGTAAAACAATGATTTGTACAATTTTTTATGTTTCACATGCATGGACATCCAAGGCTGATTGTTTTTTACCGTTGATTGAAAAGGAATGCTTTGTTCCTGGAAACAGACATGGTTTTCCTGGAATAACTTTACTATCACGTGGTTATCTTACTCTGTAGTATATTTGCAGCAAGTCATCTTAGCTATTTATCTGGCTTGATGCACAGTGAAAAACACGAAGTGTTAGCTATGACAGCGACCCTTTTACTGATAATGTCCAAATAGTGAAACAAATTATTAATTGTATGTCAGATATTTTGCATATGATTTTGAAGAGTTGGAACGCGTTGATACTCTTTTATTGTAAGAAGTAATAAATTGGTGTTGGAATTACCATTTTTAATTCTTCAAACACAATTGACTTTTATAGCATAAACATGAAAATAAATTATATTTAGAAGCATACTTTTAAATCCTGGTGATTTACAAGTGTGCTGATGAAGCTTGTAAACCTATTTTGAATGGAACAGGTGAATTTAATTACAGTTAGTCAATTTTCCACCCCAAATTGAGTTTGTTTTCTTGAGTTTTATTTTGCCAAACACACTGGCATGGTTAGGTTCATTGCCTTTCAATATTGTCAAAGTATTGCTCATTTGGACTTTTCTATGCACCGGTTCATTTTTGTAAATAATAGTAGTTTAGTTTAAATATCTGTTGTGGAACGTTAATTTGTAGTCTGCCAAAAGCAAGCCCACAGGTTTGGATTTATTGTTTTGTTAACTTTCGATGGTTTTTTTCACCCAAATTTACTGTAGATTTACATTACTGTATTCACATATTGGGGTTACAATTTTGAAACGATATACAATGCCCTTTGTTCTTTCTTTGTTCGGTACAAGGATGAACACTCTGAATAGCCATCATATGGCCGTGGTATTTCTTGATTTTAATCCCCCGTTTGCCCTTGGCAGACCATTACTAAGAAATACCACCAACTTGGGACACCCACGTTTCCAGAGCTGGACCACAATTTACTTCTTCTTTGTTGTTCGGCCAAAGCTTTTACTTGAGCATCGAACCTAGTCCTTGTGAAGTACTATTTGCCGTATTGTATTTAATAGCGATTTCAAAGCCAAACTGGAACGACATTTTTATCACACTTCATCGTCCTGAAATATATGCAATTTCATCACTATTTTATGCACAAAATTTTTGATTTATATCAGCTACTTGTTTTTTAACGTAATTTATTCAGAGGCTTTTTTGATTGATATCTTTCCTCATATTTGACTTTACACTACAATATGGCACATTTGGACTGATGTAATGTTTTGATAGTGAAATGGTAGCTTTAGAGCTGATAATTTTATAGGTAATAATTCCCTGTGGATCCCTTGCTAAACTTGACCCGCAGTGTTCGCGATGAAGAAAGTTAGATGCTTTCGCCTTTTGTTAGTATTCTGCTAACTCGTTTTGTTTTGCTTATCTTTTTAAACCTGATAAAAAGATCCACTAAGAATTTATGATATTACTGGATAGACGCGATGGCTGATCTACCTGTTAAAAATAAGACAAATTAAAGAGTTATATTTATTTATATGCAGTAAATAAAATTTATGTTTTCCAGAGAGTCTTGTGAAGGTATTGTTCTTTATTTGTACCTGGGCAGTGGTAGGAATTTTTTAGGATCTTAAGATCAAATATTTTTATTTCTCTTTTGTGTAAACACTTATTGATATTGCCTTCTTGTTTTGCTCTACTTCCAAAGAAAAGCTTTCCTATCGTAAGCACCAAGAATCAAGAAGAGTTTGTTTTTGTTTCAGTTTCAGTTTGATTTTGTTGATATTTTTGTTTTTCTGATTAGAATTTATTTAAGTTTCTCATTTAGGTAAATTGTTGTAACTTATATTCATGATAATTCATAATTAGAAGCGTCTTCTTGTTATACCAATCGCCATTTGCAATTTGTAAGAAAAGCGATATATGTGCACGTACGACTCAGTCATGTAACACTCAAATATGACCCAAAATACCCCTTACCTTAGGTATTAAGATATTGAAATAATCTAAAGGACCGAAGTCAGTGATCTTTTGCCATACGTTAAGAAAGATGGAAAGCTAGGGTCGACCCAGCAAGAGCTGAACAAAGAAGTGGCATTGTAAGAGTTAAAGAAGGAATAAAGTCAAAGCCTTTCTTTTCCTATAGAGGGAATTGTCACCTTTTAGTAGTGTAATCATGCTATATGTGTCAACATGAAGTTCAAAATCAGTGAATTATATATTTATCTGATACTTTCATTAGCAATGTATTGTTTTCGGTTGTATTTATGAATAGCAAGCACCAAGTCAAGTGTTTATCGTTGCAGAAACTGTAATCAGCTAAGCATATATTAGAGGTGCTACCACAAATAATAGTAGCCAAAATTTCTTAGGGCAGAAAATTTGAAGTGTATTGAGATTTACAAGTAACTATCAAGATAAAGTTAGGTAGGCTGATCCATTGGAACACCAGAAGGGTATTTTTTAATTATTGCTTTAGTAATGAAATATTGTTGAGCAAAAATACAGTGGATTTCATAGTTATAATTTTTTAGGCTTTTATAACATCCATGAAGTGTACTTATGGATCTCGCTTCACCGTACTGTTGTTTACCGTTAAAAAATGTTAACTTTTCTTTTGGCCCCATCAAGGCAAGGCTTCAGTTTACGAGAAATGGCTTAAAAGTATATTTGGAAAAACAGGTGGTTGTAAGCTAACTTGACTTTAAAACGGAAATTCGGGGTTTTTTTCCTGGAATAGGCGCTTCGATAAACCATTTTAGAACTTTATAGCGCATGTTCGTTTCGCTTTTCGTAATAGCGAATTTGGAATACAGACACTTTGATTTTTGTTTTTAAAGGGACACCAACAGGGATACATTATCGCACTTTCGAATAAACATACTGTAAAAGCAGGTTATTAACCAAGTTTTGGGGAAGTAGTAATTTTTACACATGAATTTTTTCAATTTGACAAAATTGTATAGAAAATGAAAACAGTTAAATATTTTTGGAATCAAAGAAAGTACTCCCATTACATACATTAGACAGGTATAGTGTTGTTTAAGTCAGTAGGTCTTAGGCGTATACCAACTTCCCAGCTATTCCATGATTCCTCGCCCTCAGAAAAGTCATTTTTGATTACATGGATGGATAGCGCACATGTTTTAGCAAAGGAACGAAAAAATGTTCTGCATGGGAAGAAACGTTAAAAAACTAAACCAAAAGTTAAGTCCTGTAAAGCATCAGGGGATATTTAGTTATCAAGCGATTTTTACTTTTTTTTCCTGATCAAGCACTGCCCTGTAAACTTGAGTTGCATTTTTAGAACAGCTGGTACATATCGAAAGACAAATGAACTTTTTTATCATCCTTTCTTACCCCCACAACCATCTTTCCTTCTTGCAAAAAATACCCCGAGCTGAAGATTTATCATTTTCTTAGGAGCAATTCAGTGTTGATTTTGTCCATTCAATAGGGTGATACATTTTTAACATAACCAATACATTAGTTTCATGAATTGTGATACCGAATCTGGTAGGCAAAGCCAATAACATTTTAGCACCGGATAAATTGTATATTTTGAAATAGAACTCTATTGGAATGGTCATTTGGAGCTGTAAATGTAACGAGTCCTTTGTTGTTGGTTTTACTTGTATAAGAAGGAGAAAGCTTAGTCTATGTAAGAACTTTGTTTTGGAGATTTTTGTTTTCCTTTCTTCGTCGCAGACTACAGGACGATTTGTAGTTTTATCTCTGTTGCAGTCCGTGTTTCCATTATAATTAAAAAACTGACCGTACAAAATGGGAACAATGTTCTGGGTGTCAAGCTGGAAATTTCTGTTATTGTAATTGTTAGAAACTGTAAATGTTGCACTGCAGGCGATCTTTTCAATCAGCTGGCGGGTTTTTAGTGCTTGTATTACATTTTTACTCAATATAGATACACAGAATATGGTAGCGTCCGTCCAGCTTCTCAAGTGGTGTCACATAAAGAGCCAATAAAAACATTGCTTAAGCGTTTGTTGCTGTATGCTACCAACTAATGACTATTTCACTACCCGCACCCACAGTTCTCTCTTGCAACATAGAAATTATGTCAGCGCTATTGCTGATCCAGCATAGTAATTTGTAACTCGGCACCTCTATTACATGTATGTTATGTCGATGTCTTAATCTTCTATGCAACTTCCACTGCCGAAAATACTCCGATAAAGTAAAAGACAACTTCCATTTAAAAGGCTAAAGCTTCTGGATTAAAACCCATCTCGAGTGCTAAGTGATAAATGATTACAAACCATTTATCTACCATTGAAGATGGTTTTTCACCGAAAAACTTTTGCTTATTTTGAATAAATCTGTCTTTTATTTATCCTATATTACATGTTATACTATGCTTAATCATATTAAAACATATTCCAGTAAACGTTCTTTGATTCCAGATCACTTTGTATTGTTTCGTTTCCCTCGCTTCCAATAGCATCTTCTGCCTACTGCAGTTAAATTTCCACACCGAAGTCTCCACACTCAGCTTTTTCAGTCGAACTGCCGGATTTTTTAACACTGTTCCTTCCAATTGTTTTTCTTATTATGATTTAGTCTTTCGAGCGTAAAGTGAATTAATTACACGGATTTTAGATTCTTTGAGCTTTGTTTTTTGCTTTTACTCTAAAGGAAGATAATGTAACGAGTGGTTTCAAATTTAATGTAGCCCCCCCTCTGTTGGCTCCAATTTGTATTTAAATCATTCCCCCCCACGACTACCCCAGGTTACTTTAAGCAACTTGTTCGGGCCTTTTAGTGATGTAGTAAAGGCTGTTTGGAGAATAGTCAAAAGGTTAGCAGATCTGATCACCTGTGGGGAAAATACAAAGAAAGAAATCCAAAGGAAGATAGATATTTACCCACAAGGACCGGCTAGAAACTTGTCTAAGCATTAAGAAAAAGATATTTCGGGAGTACAGCGAAGAAGGAACGTGCATCATCATGTATGGAAGGCTCATGCTTGAGCTGTTTTTGACTTTACCCTTTTCCTAGCTTCAGCATTCGTGCCTATGACCAGTTCTCTTTCCAGAGTATCGCTTCTTAGTATATGTCTTAAGTAAAAGAGTCTGATTCACTGCGGTACGTACATGGAGTGGAAATTGGTAGTCGAAGCATGAGACAAGTAGAGCTCCTAGAGAAGAAATGTTCAGGTGGCTCAATTAAAACAGGTTTTTTCGAACTGTGCACTGAAAAGAACACATAACATACACACATTAAGGTAGGGGGGTTGACATACACAAATTGATTCAGGATGTGGGGGTTGGGTAGGGGAAGAAAATTCATGGTAATGAATGGGTTTTAGTTGCCGAAATCCTTTGGGTGCTTCATTGTCACTATTTCGTACTGCCCTGTGTCCTGGCAAGCTTATGCGTTGGATGATTTACCCGAGGTTACGTCCTCGATTGATCGAGGACGTAACCTCGGGTAACAATTTCTGAACACAACGTTAATTTCTGAATGACCAAAACCAGCGTTGACGACAAAAGCTGAACCTCTTTAGCCGTCCTCGTTTTCATTCTGATGACGTATGGCAGATATGTGAATTTATGAGTGAATAAGCAAAATTATGTTGCTGTTCCCTAAATGGTATGTTATATGTTATACCATCAAGAAGTGGGAGAGTAATTTAGAAAAAAATAATTTCTCATGATAGCTAAAGACTTTTGCAGAATGGACGTTTTATGCCAAAGCTAAACGATTAATTAGAAGATTAATTATGTTAACTAGAATGAAGCTCGATACTTATTTTACTGTGACATGAAAGCCAGAGATGCCATAATGTCTTCGAACGACCATATTGGAAGACCGTTTAATCACCCACGATCACATTCACGGTCAGCTTCATGGTCCTACACCAACACGGGTAATACAGGAATCCCTCTTCTGTCACCCATGAGAGTTTTTCGTGGGATGGTTCCTTCGTTTGGTTCAGGCACGACGACCAGTGGGACAACCATTGACCTGGAGTCGGGCAGTGGATTAACCTCCCGAAGCGCTACAAGAACTCGTGCAGATACACAAAGTTCAGGTTCTCATACTACCTTGGATCTGGAAGAAGGGCCACCACCAAGTCCACATAATAACAGAACGTCAAATGATAGAGTCGAGTTTTATGGAGCAATAACATGGGCGGAGAAAACTCTTCCATTTATCCTGTTGTTATTAAGCAGAATCATGTGGGACCACAGACTCGGTATGTACAGCGTACATTAAATGTACTGCAACATCATGACATGGAAAATATATTCTAGGAAAATTTGAAGGGTTCAATGAAAAGTACACTTATTTTTTAGGTCCTATTTATGCTGCTTACTTAAGCGTTGCATAAATCCTTGATTGAAAAATGCTCAATTCGAAGTAAATCATTTGTACATACACAGAGTACATTATGCTAACGATGCTTAAGGTTTTATAGCCTACATTTCATATTTGTGCTCATGTTTATTGATTTTGGATCTTGTGACGTTGACATGGTGTTTATCTAGTTAGAGTTTGTCAGAAGTTTTCATCGTTAAAGGTTGGCATTGCGAACAGTTTGTATTAAGATGCATTTTGCATTTTTGCCTGCCCCACAGTACAATGTAAAGATACTTTGAAGGACTTATTTGAGATCTCTGATCTAAATGACAAAGGGCACTGATAAGAGCTGAAACTAGTCAAAATCGGTTTGTATCTGAATCCCTGTACACACACAAACTTTGCAAGACCTTCACCTTTAAACTCATCTCTCAGTCCTAGTTGTGAAGTCCAGTATTCTTGCTTATTTTGTTACACTTGTGCTTTGTTGTATGTTTTACAGTTTTATCATTTGAGCTCTCCTTTTAACGTGGCCGCCTGACCAGTGTCTGGTTTTAGTAGAAACGCTTGCTCAGAGTAAGTATTCACTCGAAAAACTCTGAAACTTGATTGTTTTTTGAGAATATGTACCCATTCTATTTTTTGAAGTACAATTTTTTCCATTAATCCATTAATAGGAATTCTTGTTTTCATGGGCTTGTTTGGTACTTTCATGCATGCAAACCACATTATTAAAAGACAAGTTTCTTTAAAGGTGAGATATCATTTTAAGTAATTTGACACTTCTTCCTCAACTGTTACTGTTATAATACCATTGCTATTGGTTGCTGCAGATAGAAAATAAGCTTATATTAATTAATATTTAATGATTTTTAACACGATTATTATTATTATTATTATTATTATTATTATTATTATTATTATTATTATTGAAATTTCAAATTCTATTTTTTAGCTGTTTTATGTTTCTTTTGTTTTAAACTTTCAAATTTAAGTACTTTGGTTATTGAATAAAAAGAAAATGTGTTTTTAAAATTATTATTATTATTATTATTATTATTATTATTATTATTATTATTATTATTATTATCATTATTATTGTGTTATTGAGTGGTGGAGCAATACGAGCCCACGGGGGACTCAGGGATAGAAACCCCAACAAACCCATCCAACTCCCAGCCCGATAAGGGTAAGCTGGGTGCATGGATCAAACCTAAGTGTGTGTGATAAATTGATGTTAATAAAAATACAACACATGACCTTGCAGGTGGGACCTGTTTAGGTTTCCCAGTTTAGGTGACCCATTCTGCTAAAAACGGTCTCTGCAGCGAAGCCTTACCCAAGATCTCAGGACCAAGTAACAAGTGTGAACTTGGTACTCAGCCCTTTAGAACTTGAGATCCACACTCACAACACCTAGATATGATGCTCCCCAACTACTCCCTTATTATTATTACTATTATTGTTTTTATTATTATTATTGCTATTAATATTACTATTATTAATATTATTATTATTATTGTTTTATGTTTTGAATTTGCTTTGTTTAAATATGATCTGTGCCAAGTCCCATCCTGGTACCTCAAGCAACAGAAAGAATAACGAGGCTACATTCTACATAGGAAGAATTTTATGCAAGATATGTGATGTACCCATAAGTGTGATCTTCTGTATTTCAGAGAGAAATATATTTTCATTAATTTGGTCACTATAATACTGTGCATTTTTGATACCATTCCAAGAGCTCCAACAACATCAGGAATTGTAGTGGTTTTTAGATGCCAGATCTTTGTTATTTCCATTTCAAGATCCTTACATTTACTAAGTTTTTCAAATATCTTTAATGATGTGTTACTATCAGAAGGAATGTTCATAACTATAAGGAAGCAGGTTTTATCTTTATAGTTCTTAATGACAATATCTGGTTGGTTTGCCTTAATAGTTTTGTGTTGGAATCCCCTGGGGGGAATAGAACAGCTGTGAAGTAAGCCTCAATTACATCTTTTTTTTTCCATGTCCATTTTTGTCAATTTTTTTTGACTTTCATTTGATGATGAAATTTCAAGAGGGCCATCATTTGGACAAACCTGATCATGGGTTGCCTCTTCATCTGTGGGAAGTGTTTCCGACTCAGTAGCTATCTTTTCGATCCCAGCCTGGTCAGGCACTGGGGGATGTGCTCCTTGTTTATCCATGCGATGAGCAATGTGGCATGTTTTTTTTGTAATTGACCTTTTTATCATAAAAATAACAGACCATGGTTTAATATCAGAGTATTCCTTCTCCTAGGTGGACTGCCAACGAAGGCTAATGAGCTCCACCTACCAAGGGTGACCTAGAGGTAGTTGTGGCAAAGGGTAATCTCATTTGCCCACATTGAAACTCCACAACTGGATGTATTTTAATATTATTATTATTATGTTAGAGGTGGAGTCAGTCATCTTAAATGTCAGTGTTTTCCCCATCAAGTTGTAATGGAAAAAAGAGTAATATTGAGATCTGGTGAGTGAGGAGAGTGGGAATATTTTGAAATGGTTGTTTATGGATTTTTGAGGTCCAAGGGATAAGAAAAGAGGTATTTTTTGTATTGTTTGGTGATTTTGATAAATTTTGATAGTTCAGTCCCATAATGTTTGAAGGTCCCATCAACTTACAGAAATATCAGAATTATACCAGCCACTGGGACAAAAAGTGTATATTTGTTGATGGTAATTCTGATTGCATAATTTGAGATTGACACCTTGAACCCCTAATGTTTCTAAATTGAAATTTAAAAGAATAATCAAGGTTAAATGGTTACTCGAGATTTCTAAGCACTTCATGGAAAAATTAGAAAAATGAGATTCTTTATATTTATATTTTTTTGCAAGTAAAATAGAACTGTTAAAGGTCTTTGGCTTAAAGTTCTTGACCTGTTTTTCAAATTTACCTCACCAACTGTGTATCCTCATATACAATATACAAATTAAGACTAATAAAATAAGACATGTTACTATTGTTGACATTTACACTAAGTTCTTCTTCGTTGAATCTTGCAGCTGTTATCATCTCAAATATTTTTACTCCAGAAAGTGGCACAGGCCACTGCT